>JAHSUH010001425.1:0-97700 GCA_025388415.1 Cynanchum wilfordii
AAAAAAAAAAAAAAAAAAAAAAAAAAAGAAAAAAAAGAAAAAGAAAAAGTATCGTGGTCGGGAGGAAGGAAAAGAATAAGAGATTTATTCTCTATATCTTGACCTAAAGAAATTCGTTGAAGCTGGTAGAGAATTTCGCCTCACCAAGACACGTCACGTCTGTTGTTTATGAAAACCAGCTTATCCTTTGGGCACGAGGTATACATGGCACGGGCGGCATGTAGTGTTTACGATAAAAAAACCCCCCGTAAAATATTGGTATATATATTTTTCAATGCAGTGGGTATAATCGTTTACTTAACCATGTTAACTTTAACTACCCTTGTAGCAAGTCTCACTCCGTGGCTCCCAGTACCTCAAAGACCTTAGGGCACCGGGCATTCATTTCCCTTCGGGAGTGATTCCTAAGTAGCAAAGAACACTTGCAAACTACAAGGGTAGCTTATATATTTTAGGGATACAGTTAGAAAATTATTTAAGTATAGAAAATTATGATAGTGCTTGTTTAGTTCAAAACTATATTAAATTAGAAATAATTAGATATAATTTAGCCGCAATTAAGATACAAAGAAAATTTAGAAGAATTCGGACTAATCTAGAAAAGTTAGGACTTATATCACCTCAAAGTGAAAACATAAATTATTTATCAACAAAGTACCCTAGAATATATTCGGTAAAAATAAAATGTAAAATAAGTATAGATAATTGGAATTTAGAAGTAATAGGTATATTAGACTCGGGTTGTAGTAATATTGTTCTTGATAGTAAGCTTGTCCCTTTAAGATATCAAAGTCCCATCCCTTTAGATAAACAATTTTCTCGGAGAACAAATGGATGATAAACTATATAAATATGATAGACAGTTAATTAAATATAAAATAGCATTTTACACCGAGCGAGGATATACAAATCCATATGTTAATCCTAGTATAATCTGTCTTAGAGATTTTTCCCTTAGTAAAGTTAAATTCATAATAGGATTAAATCTAGTTTTAAATCATTATTATGGAATAATTATAAATAAAAACAACCTTAGTTTATTAGAAATACCACCAATCCCTTATACTAATGAAACAATAAAACATCAAATCATAAATGAAGAAGTAGGATGTCAATGTAAAACTCCGAGTAGTTGTACGAAGAAAAAGAATTGATAAACTTAGAAGATGAATTTATGGATATAGAATATGTAGATATAACTCCGTATTTAAATTATTCTTCTCTTTATAATTTACTTAGCACAGGACATTACGAAATAGATAATATTATTAGTAGATTAGAAAAAGATAATATTTTTGGAGAAAATCTCCAAAGTCACTGGTCAAGAAATTCTCTTTATTGTAAATTAGAATTAAAAGATCCACAGTTCGGGATAGTTTCTAAGAAAATAGAAGCAACAAATGAAAATCTTAGAGAATTTGAAATGCATATAAAAGACTTACAAAAATTACAAGTAATTAGAAGTACCAGTCCTCACAGATCTCTTGCTTTTATTGTTAACAAACATAGTGAAATAGTTAGAGGAAAAAGTAGAATGGTTATAGATTATAGAAGGAGGAATTTCTGGTTCTATATTAGAATTTTGATGTTCAGGAGTTACTAATACATTATCAATGTATATATATCAATTTATATAATTTAAAATAAATGACAGAAAAATAAACTAGTGGCATGCTTCTCAGACCCCTATCAAGTCACCATAACAACTATCACAACATCCGGATGGTCTAACACTATTTAACTAAAAGTCCAAAAGTGATCCACTAATCAAACAATTTTGTCAAAATAGATGTGCTTAAGATAAAAGGGTAAAATCTTTACAAATAAATCAAACTCAATCCTCAAGACTCTAGCAATCAAACAAGTAGTTTTTATCATAGGTGGAGTAAATCATACTTCAAAAGCTTAAAAATTTTTCTTAAGTAGCACAAAAGTTTGAAATTGCTAGGAAATTCGAGAAAATTTTGAAAAATTTGGCCCTACCCCACACTTAAAATGAACATTGTCCTCAATGTTGAAGGTAGGTGAAAAACGAATACCCCACACTTAATCCGAAACATCTATTAACACAATAAAACAAAGCAGATACGATAGATGCCCAAGACTAAGTAATATCCTAAAATAGAAAACACCAACAAGAAAACAAAGCAAAAAGAACAAAAACGAAAAAGAAAACAAAGCAAAAAGAACAAAAACGAAAAAGAAAACAAGAAAAAGGGAAAGAAGAAAAACTAAGTGGTTGCAGCGGCTGCTGAAATCGAATTGATATGGTGGTGTGGTGGTATTCATATACCCTCAAATTGTATGTCTATCCATGTTCCGAAGGGTAATGATGGTCACAGGTGTAAGAGATGTGCTTACCATAATGAGAGCTGCAATATCTATACAGAGAAATCTTGTAACTCTAGCAATGAAATGTCTCAAAGCACGTTCACAAGTGTTAGTAGCATATTCCTTAGCAGTTAAAAGCGAATATTCTAATCATGTACACAGGAATACGTCTAAAAACATGTGATAACTCATTTATGTCTATGACATGAATCACTTCAATATTATCCTTTCTATTAATAGCATGCATAATATGCAAACAATGAAGCACAAAATGAATAATCGAAGCTTTTGACCTTCTAAGATAAACATGATGATACACAGTGGTATGGTCCCAAAATAGATTTTAAGGACAATTCTAAACTCTTCATACTCAAATCATGATCATATCCACCAAGTCTAAAAGAAATAGACCTTTTATGATGCTCAAAAAGTATAGAAGATTTACATACTAGTACCTCGTAAGTAGCTCTTTCGCATTAAAAATGCGGATGTATGGTAGAGTATGCATCTGTGTATCTGACTCGAGAATTGTAAGGGTCTCCCAATCAATTCTTCTGCCATGATGTACTAATCCTCTCACAAATGAGTTGTAGCGTTCAGTAGCTACGTTCCGATCTACTTGAAATATCTTAAATGAATAAATCGAGATAACGATCCGTGGCGGATGAACTCTCTTCAGTGTCATAGCTGCAAGGCAGCAACTATATGTATACAGAGATAGAGAAAGAGAGTTGAATGAATTTAGAGATAAATAGGGGATGGAGTAATGAATAGCTATGAGTAGCAAAGTTTGCACAGTTCCCCATGAACACAATCGTGCAGTGCACATGCACAATCAAGTTTCAACCATTTTGGAAGCTAGTGTATTCCAATACAGTTTATATGCAGTAAAATTTGTACTGGAACAATCATTATCCACTCAATACATCAATTGACACAACAATGTCTTATCCGGAACATCCAACATCTATTTAATTAAACAGTGTAATCCCTATGTTGGAACATCCACTTTCTATCATGTCATGATCATTTAGCACATATGAACCTAAACTAGAACATCCAGTCTCTAAATAAAAGTGAAAATCCTATTCTAGAGCATCCAGTTTTTAAATAAACAGAGTAGACATAAATTACGTCAAAAACCAAAAGAGAAACAAAGAAGAACAAGAAAAACAAAACAAAAACAATGAAAACAGAAACATAGGGTTGCCTTCCGCTTCTTTATTGTCATTAAGCTGGACTGCCTTTCCTCCTTAGAAGGACTTTATGTTCGATTTTCTCAAACAATTCCCTGTAAATCTTCAACTTATGTCAGTTCACCTTTCACAAGCTCCCTTGTTTGATAATGAAGGAGTCTGTCCAATAGCTTTAAAACATCCTAAAAACATTTTCAAATGTGAATATAATAACATTTTATCCTCAAGTTGAAGTTCATTGAATTTCCATATTCATCAAATTTTAGGATTCTATCCAATGTACACAAAATGCATTATAATTCAACAAGTGAGTACAGGGTGATCAATGTACATAGTAGTGTTGGACAAGATCAGATATATACTCCTACACTCAAACAACTCCTATTGCATAATTACAAACATCACATATCATATAGCCAATTTCAATCAGGGGATGTCATAATGGGTGCAGTAGTGAAAGTATTCCTTTAATAAGATTCATGCAAAAATGCCTTATCGAACACAAAAGGAATAACTTTTCCAGTTAATCATATGAGTCATTTTTATGCATCTTTAAAATATAGATTCTAGATTTCACAAACAGTGCATGAACGTATATCAATCATAGGAAATCATCTATAAACTCCCTTAAACTCTCTTATCATGTTAAGAAAATAATATAGCTAAAACAGCTATCCAGAAAACAATAGAACATGTATGAGAGTAAAGGTTAAGATTGGTACCTGGATTGTCAGTAATTGTAAACAAAAGCTCTTTTGTACCTCTAGAGTGCATTCAGTTGCAACTTCCTTTCATTTCTCATTCAGATTGCAATTATAATCAAGGAAGTTCTTACCTTCATCATAGGAATCCATATTAGAAAAAGGTTGGTAGAGCCTTTCGGTTTCAATTCAAGTGGATCCTCGCACGATGAAGTTGAAAATTTTCAAATTTTGATAATACCAAAGATAGATTAGGCATGAATAAGATAAGAAGAAGGCAAAGAAAAAGAGTTCGAAAAATAATTTTTAATAATTTTTTTTTTTATCGACCCTAGATAATCTCTAGAGTTTTTCCTAGTATGGTTTTAGAATGAATTTTCTAAAAATAGATGACCTTAATTATTTAATTCTAGATAATTTCTAAAATTAACAATTTAGGAAATCTTATACTTAGGAAAGTGAAGTCTAATTCCACTAATCAAATCATAAAGGATAGATACTACCGTTACCAAATCATAAAGTTTCTAAAATTTTGATCAAGAATTTTAAAAATATTATGAATTTTTTAGCATCCCCGACAACGGCGCCAAAAATTTGGTGTGTGTTTTGAGTGAGTAAAAATGAATATCAAATAAGGCAAATAATCTCACAAAACAAGTGTCACATAATCAAACACAACTAAGGCAAAGTACCTATCGCATGCAGATAGTAACACGATTTTAAATTTATAAATATCGTATCCTTGGGAACGTTGGTGACGGCTGGTTAGTTTCTACCAATTATGACAATCTTTAAGGTTCAGGGAATTAGTCCTACGTGTCCATTCAATTCGGATAGATTGTTTAAAGAATATTTAAAATAACAATGAAAAGATAATTAACTAAGATCTCTAATGAAGTACGTATGATTAATTAAATTGAACAATATTCAAAAGTTCAGTTTGCAAACGGATCTAAGGCAATTATGAATTTGAATCGTCTTACTATCATACCCGAATTATCTAATGTGATTACCTCAATATGGTTGTCGCAAGTAATCCTAAACCGTTGTAGATTAATTATTAAGTCGTCAATTTAATAAGTTAATCTTAAGGTTTGCATTGATTATGAAATCGAGATTATTAGGCTGCCTAACTTCAGTATGGTTGCCGCAAGCTATTAGACCTAATCTGACAATTCGTTAAATCTCCTATGGTTGGGACTCATTAACAAACCGTCAATCCAATTAACTATTGTAGTATCTTGCATCAACCTAAGTTTCATAGCATAAACTCAATACGAGAATCAAATCGAAAACGTAAAATAATAAGCAATTCACAATGTAAATTAAAACATATCCTTCCCGGGAATATATAAATCATTAATCAATTAATCAAAATAAAGAGTATCTTAGGACACGGAATCATAACATATAAAGGAAAATAAATGCAATAACGAAAAGAAAAAGAAAGAGAAAGTTGTCGTGTTGCTCTCATTGCTTCCACGGGCTGGCTTAATCATCCGGGCCTCGTCGAGACTTGTACTCCGGATCCTTATCTTGCTCTAAAGATCTTCAGCTACCACTCCCCTCAACTAAACTATAGGGTATCCCTTATGGTTGAGGCTCAACCCTACACTCGAGAAGAAAGGAAAATGGAAAATCTGAATCTCGATCGGAGCTTATCACGAAATTCCTATTGGCTAGGAACCGAAATGCTCCTGTTCTAAGTGATTCTGGTGTGCTTCAACAACCGAGGGAGTGCATCTATATATAGGAGTGAAATAGAGGTTAAAAGAGGTAAAATTTCCATCCGGGACATTGAAAAACGTCATTCCGCCTTCAACACACCCGTGTCGGCGTGTCTCCAACACCCCCAAGACCGTGTTGAGCTTCTTCAACATGCCCTAAGCCCGTGTTGAGCTTCTTCAACACGCCCATGTTGAGAAAAAATTGCAATTTAGTCCCGGATTTCTTCATTTCTTCAATTTTGGAATCGAAAACAGAAAGAATTTGTGTAATTTCCATTCAATTAAATCCAATTAACTTCATAATTAACTCGAATTGAACATAATTAATGTATAAAAATACGATATAAAATCGATTATCAAGACTTATCATAGACTTAAAAAATCAAGAATTAGAATACGCACATTACAACTACATATAACGACTATCTCACTACTCATGTTAATTACCCACTAAACCATTAACCATTAACAACCATAGTTTACTAATCCACTAAAATAGAAATAGAAATATCAATAACTACTTATTTGAATCATTCTTCGATACTCCCTCTTGATTCAAATTTGTAAACTCCAAGCAATTCTCTAAAGTAGTAAATTTTTTTTCTTTGACAATGACTTTGTTAGTATGTCAGCCCATTGCTTGTGAGTGCTACAATACTTCAAAGTTATTTTTCCTTTGCAACCAAATCACAAAGTAAATGAAGAAGTTTATCAATATGCTTTTTCATGCTATGAAATGTTAGACTTTTGCCATAGATATTGTTGTTTTGTTGCCACAAAATATCTTTGTTACTCCCTCTTGCTCTTGATGAAGTTCATTTAATATTCTTCTTATCCACATAGCTTGACAAGTAGTTGAAATTGTTGCACAATATTCTACTTTTGTAGATGATAATGAAAAAAAGAGTTGTTTATTGGAACTTCAACCAATTATAGTTGATTCAACGTAAACAAATTTGTTGAGATACTCCTTCCGTGATAGAATAAACTTGCCCAATCGCTATTTGTTAATCCTCATAACTTGAAATCATAAACATTAGAGTATAAAATTACATACTCTTCTAGCAATGTATTTTAGAATCCTCTTTGATGCTCCAAACTAGTCCTTCGAAGGATATTTCATAACACCACCAAAAAAAAATGCAATATCAGGTCGAGTGTGGGTTATAAATTAGGCCTCCAACTAGACTTCTAAATATTTTAGCATCACCATCTATGCTCCATATTACTGTAATTTTTCATTCAAAATGTATGGTTACAATTAAGCATGCCAAACTTGTTGAGAAGATCCTTTAAATATTTTCTTTGAAAAATAAAAATTCTTCTTTCAACTTGATTAAATTTAAGACCAAGAAAGAAGTGCAATAAACCTAGAGCTACCATCTCAAACTCATTCATTATGTGTGAGTTAAACTTAGCTACAAGAGATTTAGAAAGGACTTGTATAGATGATATCATCAATGTAGAGACAAACAAAGATGAAATTATTTTTACCTTCTCTTTTCACATACAATGTAGCTCGTTTGCATTTCTTATGTATCTATTTTATACCATGCATGAGGAGATTGCTTTAACACATGTAATGCCTTTATCAACTTGTCTTTTCTTATTTGTCTTCTTGTTCAAAACCTTCTAGTTGTACTACATAGACCTCTTCTTGAAAATCTCCATAGAGAAATGTTGACTTTATATTAAATTGATAAAATGGCCATTGTACTTTGACGCTAATGCTAGGGCAATTCTCACACGAGCTACTAGAGAAAAACTTTCATCCAAATCAATGCCATTTTGTTGTGCATATCTTTTCACCATCAATCGTGCTTTGTGCTTCTATATATTTCTATTTGTAGCATACTTTATTTTAAACATCCAGTTTTAAACTAATTGCATTTTTACCTTCTGGTAAATCTACCATCCATCTCCCATCTTCTATTCTTTTCAATTGTTGTTAATTTTCCCACTATTTCATTTTACCATTCTTTTATTTCTATTGCTTCTTGATAACTCATATGACTTGAAACCATAATCTTCTCCGCAAATTCAGCTGCTCAAATTTCTGGAAATCCCTCTCTCGAGTGACTGATGAAGAAACTCCCAAAATAATTGTTGCAATTCTTTCGGCAACACCTGAAAAATATATATATTTACCTTTCGGAAGCGTGTTCAAGCGAGGCACTTTTAGGGATGGTGGAGACTACACACTTCATGGAGATTCTAAATTTGAAGGATAGAAAGATACTTTAACCCGTAAACTTCCTAATCTTTTGGAGCAGCTCCCCGTGAGATAATGTTGAAAAATTTGCTTCCATTACTGGCTTCTTCATTAGAGAATAGGGCAATTGAATATTTTCAGAAGCTCCTTCATGATCCTGAAATTTTGCTAGATCTTATCTCCGGCATTTACTGGTTCAAGATGGAAAATCTTTGAACAGGATCCAATATTTGTTGTGATATGTAGAGGTGCTTTATTACCTGATGTGGCAGAAAATAAAAAAAAAAATTTCTCCCATGGCAAAAGGCTACCAGATTGCACCATTTGTCTTATTGCTTCAATGCCAAATGGTTTTATTCAACAAGTGGCTGCTTCCAACCTAATACGTGGCTATTTCTCCAACAGCAATTGATAATGGGTGGGGAGAAATTGGAAACAAAATCGAAGAAGACTTGAAATTGAAAAAAAAAAAAAGGAGAAACAAATAATAATGGAGACTCGCTTTGTTGATCGACAATATTGAAGAAGTCAAATTCTGGTTCTTCAAGAATCCAAGGTTTGAACAATGTTAAAGGATGGAGGGTTTTATATAGATATTTTTATAAAGTCACAGAGAGTCCTATTAGGACTATATTCATTAAAATCATGTTATCTTGAGGTTAAATTCAAATCAACTCAAATATTTGACAAAATTCATAATTAGTATATATATCTATCCAAAATTGATATGATATATATATATATATATATATATATATATATATATATATATATATATATATATCTCCAAGATTTTGGAACTTATTCCGGTACAAATTCTTCAATCTGTGAACAAGTCCCAAAAAAGGGGCAATTTGTAGATATATAAATTTTATTTGAATATATAATTAAATATTATTTATATATTTTAAATATATATTTATATTTGTATTTTATATATTTAGATATTAAAAGATTTACCTCCTTAGATGAGTGACACGTGGCAGCTTCATATCCATTGATTGCTATTCACTCCATCTATAAATAGAAGCAAATTCCCTCAAAGAGTTACGTTATACGGGATACACTACCACACTCACTCACTCAAGAAGTTGAGAAAGTTGAGAGATATTCGAAGGATACCGAACCTCTGTTGAAGCGGCCCTTCCTCTCTAAAGCCCGTATACGTTCCGAGACAAAGTCCAAAGCCCTCGGAAGAAGAAATTAGATTGTTCGATAGATCGAGATCAAGCCCAAAAGCCCTCGACATCGAATCCATTCCGAGATCCAGCCCAAAACCCCTGGAAGAAATCAAATCAATTGGATCGAGACAAGCCCAAAACGCCTCTCGGATCCACGACGGATTGAATCAACGGATCCATAGAGATTGGACTCCCGTAAATTTAATTTTATATAATTGTTGTATTCAATTGTCACATTTCTTGTAATTTTGAATTTTACGGAAATAAAGAAATTTTAATTGTCTACAATTAGTTAAATTCAATAATTATTATTAATTAATTCTTCAATGTTTTCCTTGTTATGAGACAAATTTTTCCATTTTTAATAAATAAATAAATAAATATATATATATATATATATATATATATTAATATTTAAATATTTTCTCAATATAAATCTTTTTTTTATTCTTTTATAGAATAGTTAATAAATAATTATTTTAAAATATTAATTGAAAGAAAAAAATAAATAGATATTATATTAATATTATATAATAAAAAGAGTATATAAATATATTATCGATTCATTTACAAAAAAATAAAAAAATTAAAGAAAATACTTTAGAAAGAATGTGTGGTTGTAGAAGTTGAGGGCTTCGCAAATTAAATTATATTAGTTTTTTTTAAAAAAAAAAAGAAGATAATAATAAATAAATAAATCAAAATATCAAAATATCTCCAATGAAAAATAAAGAAAAGTGGTAACTACTTATGTGAATCAACTATTCGTTTGTTAGTCTAAATAAAAAGAGTTTAATTCCCTTTGATAAAGTTTTGAATTCGAATTTTGTGTATAAAGAAATAAATATTAAGAAAAAAAAATTTCTATGAAAGTCCAACATTATAAATTAGTCAAAATATATGGCTATCCACTAGATACTGAGAGGTTAGGGGGAAAAAAAGCATTATGAAATTACTTTGATTAAATAACAATTAATAGTTGTTAGCAGCTACGCCTATTTCGTAACGGACTCCAGGTGTAATTATTGTATGACCAATGCTTTTGTTTCTTTGGCAACAAAATCTGTTATTAGCTATATATATTCTGGTAATATTTTGTATTTATTTTTTGGCATCTATGTTATTATTTCAATCAATAAAATGCACGTGGTTTGTTAGTGGGAAGTTTTAATTTAATTACTTTCCCGCAAAAGATTTCATACAGTATTCTCATTGACTAATCGACTTGGATTCGTGGGAGGTGACTCCCAAGATTATAACATATAGTTGAAATTACATCACGATGGTATCCCAAGCATGTATCAAATTCAAATCCCTCGCTTGATAAGTTAGGCAAGACATCTAAGTAAAGCAAGCAAAATCAACTAAGTTATTACCTGTTCATAACTTAACGTGTTATGAGCAAATGAAGTATGACCTTTTCTAAAGCAAATTTAGAATCAAACACATTTATTTTAGCTATTTAGATAAATTTGAGAAATCACTCAAACCGTAAAAGATAAAACACTAATTAAAATCTAGATTGGAAATTAAAATAATTTAATAGGTTATATATACACATATAAGTGAGTTTATTATTTATTAGAATGAGGCTATTTTGTTAATTATAACTTTGTGTATGTTATTGTATAATTGACATTTGTGAATGTGTTTATATGTTATTGTGCATAATTTGATGGTCATGTTATGCACATGTAAAAAGTTCTTTGATCTTGGAAAAACAAGGACATTTAGTAGGTAAGTAATTGGAAATATCAAGTTGGATATCCCGAACTAGAATGATGCAAAAGATTATATCACATGCAATTATGGACTAAACCGATAAATGAAATTCGCGTTTTTTTTGTAACCCATGGGTTAACAAGTTAATAGGAGATGTGACATCTTCTATGCTTGGGTACGCATTATCCAAGAACGACCTCTCTTATTCTTTTCTATCCTCCAAACAATATACTTTTTTTTTTTTTAACACTCTTATGATCTCACCTTAACCTTTCGGCTAATAGGCATCCGGAATAAACAAAGGCCAATCACAGGCTTCTTCCCTTACAGGCCACACATAATTCTTTAAGCCTAACCAGAGTCTATTAATCATAAGAAAAGGAAAAACAAAAACACAAACAAAGATCTTCTGACCTCACATTAACCTTTCGGCTAATAGGCATCCAAGATATTCAAAGATATCTTTTAAGTCTAACCAGAGTCTATTAATCAGGAAGATAACACATAAAGGAAGAGAACAATTGAAAAGTTGAAAAGATGAAAACATGTTATCATGGAAAATAGAAAGGATATAAGAAGTATCCTAAATTATGAAATCCTGAATTAATATCGGATTATCAGTCCCCCTCTATTCCCAGAGGGGTTTTAAGCTAACATCTTAAAACAAGAAAGTAATACAAACTTACAATCTTATTGATGTCTTTGAAATATGTTACAAACTTGAAAGCACTTCCAAATATCTTCCCAATTTCTCACACTACTTTTTTCTCCCCCTCTCTCTATATTTGATTGTAGGTGTGTTCTTTCTTTTACAAGAGAAAGTCATATATATAGGCATACAAAGTAATCAAAAAGCATAATAATACAGCTACATGAAAGCTATCATTTACAAGAAAATGTCACACAGTAAAAGCTGTCGAATAGTAAAGCCACCATGCATTATTGAATGAACAGGAAAGTCGCCATGTCCCACATGCTGGTAAGTGCATTGAGCACTTAGTAGTGCACTGAGCACTTTTCGGACTTCAATCATGTTGTCATCGTTCTGCTGGATCATGTCAAAATTATCTAGGCCTGGTCCTGCAGTAACATACCCCGGTGGTGTTTCAGTGGCGTGTGTATCCAAATAATCTCCATAATTTCGAAAAAGTTGGTGTTGATTCATAGACTGAACATGGAACATTTGGGACACGTCTTCGGTGATATGATTGAGAAAAGGAACATCAAAAGTCCTTCTGTGTAGGTATGGACTTCCGAAAATCTTCATGTTCTTATCTTCTACAAGTAATTGAAAATCATACCTGGGGACATGTGTGATTAATGGTTATGATGTCCGAAGGTATACCCTTGCAAGAGTATATTGTTCTTCTACATCTCCTTTCGAAGTGAGAACGTAAAATCAAGTGGTCTTTGGACTGGCAACTTATAGTCATGTGTTGTGACTAAAATAGTGTGTCTTGCAGCATCTGGTAACTTTAAAGATTGTGGAACTGTCTCAAATTTTAGGTTAACATACCCATTACTAATAATATCAGTCTTGAATATCTGTTGGAGTATGTGAGCAAGTCTCCAAGAAACCGGTTCAATGTGATCAATTACTTGCCTCGGACTTGTAACCATAACTCTTTTTATCATCCCTGTCGTAAACAAATTTTTGAAAGATAAGAAGCAATCAACGTTCTGCCATGTTCTTAGATCAATTGATGCTTGGACGAAGTGGAATCCCTTATCACATTTACAATATTGTTGGGGATGTTTGTCTTCTTTAAAGGCTAGAACACATAATGTCATTCCTTTGAAATGAACCTCCTTTGTTTCAGCCATTGCCCTTAAAGATTGTTGAGTTGCAAGTAACCTTCGCTTGGTGTCCCTTAAGACAATTTCTCGGATTTGTTCTTTAACTTCATCAAGTTTTTCTGGAAAAACCTCTAAGTATTCTTGCTTATTGTTCCACTCTTTTTCCCATTCTTTCTTTAAAAGATGAAGCATTGCTGCTTTTTCGGTTAACTGTTTTTCAATAGCTTCTAACTTCTTTTCGAGTTCGGAAATACGGTTGGTTTTGTTTCTATTTTCAACTATCGAAGTCTATCTTTTTCATGCCACTGGGGAGAAAATAGGTTCAGAGGACTTACTGAAACTAGGAGAGGGTTTCTGTTGAAAGCTAAAGATCCGGCCATTAAGATTGGCTAGATGACCAACCAAAGCATGGATAATGTCAAGATATTGGGCATGTTTTGGGTTTGGTTGAACAGATTGTCTACTAAACATTGTTGTTCAAGAAGAATTGAAAATTGGGATCTAAAGGATTGTTTCTGAGAGTAGGTTTTAAAGCTATAAGGACCAAAGTTAAATTGACTGGGGATTTATCCTGCCATCTGCAATAATAAGATTCAGTTAAGTAAAAACAAACTGTAATAATTCTAAGATATATACCTATTCCCCAATGTCTCGGGCTCCAGTAATGAAACGGTACCTGGATTAAGAATGAATCTTAAACTATATTTGGGAGATCTAATTTACCAATCTACAAATATCAACTAATATTACCAACTATGGACTCCGTAAATGAAATCTATCCATAACACTTTGAATCTTTTTTACTAGTAATTATACTAAGTAACTACGGTGGTTCTTCAAGAACTTGTTGATCAAAAAGCAGAAATCTAGATAATTTATCAGCTAAATAATTATATGTTCCTTTAATATGCTCAAATTTTATCTTATAATGAGAATTAATAATACTATCTTTAAAAACAAGCTCATCTATATAAATTGCTACAAAATTTCTATATTTACCAAAAATATCATCCATTTTTCTTTGAAAAATACTAGGCGCATTTTTTAATCCAAATGGCATAACTAACCATTCAAAATGTCCTAAAGGACAGGTGAAAGTTGTCCATTCTATGCTATCAGGATGCATTTTAATTTGCCAAAAACCATATTTATAAGATTATGTTGTATCCTATTTATCAATTCTATTTTATCATGAATATCATATGCATCATCAAGTATTATCGTTTAACCTTCAAATCATAACCATTCTACTTTTTCATCTAACTATTTCGCTATGTTTATTAACAATAAAAGCAGGGGATCTATGTGGACTAGTACTTCTTCTAATTACTTGTAAATCTCCTATATGCATTTCAAATTCTCTAAGATTCTCATTTGTTGCTTCTATTTTCTTGGAAACTATCCTAAACTGTGGATCTTTTAATTCTAATTTACAATAAAGAGAATTTCTTGTCCAATGACTTTGAGGATTTTCTCCAAAAATATTATCCTTTTCTAACCTACTAATAATGTCTTGTACTAAGTAAATTAAACAGACAAGAATAGTTTAAATAAGGAGATATTTCTATATCATCTAATTCTATGAAATCTGTTTTTTCTTTACAACTTCCAGGTGTTATACATTGACATCCTTCTTCTTCATCTATTATTTGATGTTTTATGTTTTCATTAGTATAAGGAATTGGTGGTATTTCTAAGAAACTAAAATTATGTTTATTCAAAATAATTCCATAATAATGATTTAAAACTAAGTTTAATCCTATTATAAATTTTATACGACTAAGGGGCAAATTTCTAAGACATATTCTACCGGGATTAACAAAAGGGTTTGTATATCCATTTTCAGTATAATAAGCTATTTTATATTTATTTAACTGTCTATCATACTTAAAAAGTTTACCATCCATTTGTTCTGCATGGAATTGTTTATCTAAAGGAATAGGACTTTGATATTTTAAAGGAATCAAGAATAGTATTACTACAACCTGAGTCTAACAATCCTATTACTTCTAAATTCCAATTATCTATGTAAATTTTACATTTGATTTTTATAGCATGTATCCTAGGGTGCTTGGTTGATAAATAATTAGTATCTTCTTCTTCATTATTAGAAGGATATAATTTCTAACTTTTCTAGGCAAGATCTATTTTTTCTAACTTTTCTTTGTATCTTAGTTGCTGCTAGATTGTATCTTTCTAAACAAGCACTTTCATAATCCTCTATAGATAAATATTGTTCTAATTGTATTCCTAAAATATCTAAGCTATTCATTTCTGTAATTTTAATTCAATAAGAGATAGTTTTTGTTGTAATTCATGAAGTAAATTTTCTAAGTAAAGTATCCTAAGTTCCAATGTATCATGTTTCCATTTATCATTTGTTGGTTGTTTTTGTATTGGAGTTAGGGGGATGTTTAAATTTTTTAGACAAAAAATACAGGCTTCTTTATGACATAACTCACACTGATATCTAAGATGTAAAACAGGATACTTAAAACAATATATACAAGGTTTATCATTACTACCTCTATTTCCTATCCAATTATGAGAACAATTAATAGACATGATTAATTTTCTTTAGGAATTGTAAGTAAAGCTTCTAACCATGGGTCTATTTCTATATGAAGGAGTTCTACTTCTGCTTGTAATACTTCAGCTACCATAGGAGGAGGAATTTCTGGTATATGTACTATAGGAGGAGAAATTTGTTGTTCTAAACTGGAATAAATATTCTTATATTCAGGAGTAACTAATATGTTATCTATCCATATATCAGTATTATTATATGTTTCTAAACCTAATAAATCCATAAGAGGTTGTTGTTGATCGAATGATTCAGATGGCTGACTAAGATCTATAGGTTCAAATGTTTGACTAAGCTGACTAAAATCTATAAGTTCAGAAGTTTGGCTTGTCTCTGTTGGTTGACTTGATATAGATTCATCTAATGGTACTGGTTGACTTGATGTCGATTCATCTAATGGCCATATATTAGGACTATTATTAATTTCTGGAATAGTACTTCTATCTTTTCCTACTATTCTTTTAAATCTATCTAAGTTCTCTTTAAATCTAAATTGATTTTTATGCAAGTTTAATTTATCAATTTCTTCTGTGATACGGACTAATCGTGTATGCCTTCTTAATAAATTAAATTTAATCTGTGTTAAATGTTCTAGAACATACCAAAAGATTTTTTAATACCTTTAGAAACTGTATCTATTGCTAAACTAAGATGATAACCATCTGGTTGTTGAACTTGACTACCCTTAGTCATTCTTGACTACCCTTTAAAATGATCATGTATATCCTTATAATGGGATTTTAATGCTATTTCTTTTCTTAAAATTTTTATCCTAGTGTCTAAAATATTATGTCTATGACTAAGACTATTGTTATTAATGGATCGCATTTGTTGTAAACTAAGTCTATGATTAGCAATATCTGTTTTGTACTGATTTAATGATTCTTTGTAAATTAAACAACATTCACATCTAGATCTACATGTCCATGCTAATAAATTTTCTATAAAACTATCCATTTGTTCTCTACGATTTTGTTGGGTATTAGGTATTTGAGAAACCGGAGCTACTGGTATTTGGGGAATCGGAGGTACTGGAGAAGGTATATGATTTCTACGACCAGGCATTTTCACAATTTTTAGATGTTTCATCTAGATTGGCTAACTGTTCTGTTCTTCTAACTGATCTACTTTATTTCTATAAACATTATTTGTTCCCATAAGGTTTTGTGCGAATCCTAAGTCTTCATTTTCAGTTTCTTGAGAATAAACAATATCTTCTATACTAACAATACTAAATATACTTTCCGTGTCGAGATAAAGTTTCATCTATATGAAGCAAATCTTCATTTACACATTCAATTAAAACTGCCTCTCTATTCCTATTATTATATTTTCTATCACATTCTCTAACTAAATGATCTGGACTACCACAAGTAAAACAACTATGCCTATTTTTATAATTACGTTTCCTATCAAATCGCCTAACATGTTTAGCTTTACTAAGGTAAGGTTTCTTTGCATTACTTCTTCGTAAATAATATCGCTTTTTATTATTACTTTTATATTTTGTATTATTCCTAGGTTTAGGTTTTCTATCGGGCCTATCATATACTTGAGGAGTATAAATATTTTTACAAAAACTATACTCTCCTTTTAATTGCTTGCTAATTGTTATGTGTGTGCATTTTTCTACTAATTTATCTATAACAAATTTAATTTTAGTTCCTACATTATCTAAAACATAAATATATTTACCTTCAGTTATTGCCTTTTGTTTTTCTTCTAAATACTGCCTAAAAATTTTTGTGCCTAAAGGATCTGGTAGTTTCAAAAATAACTTTTCTCCTATTGTTTGGTTGTGATAACAGCCTGCTACGATACTATGATGCATAAAATCTAAGAAGAAAGGTTTGCAAAATTCCCATTTTCTAAGTTGTAACATTTCTAATTGTTTTAATGCTATTTAACCAGGTATTAGGTTGTTCACCAAGAACTAAAAGAGTTATTTTAAAATTATAAGGGTTTTCTCCTAATTCTATATCTCTAGCAAATTCTACAGGATAATTAGCTTTATAACTTTCCCATAGAGCTCTTGTTGTTTCTCCTAAAAAATTTTCTAAGTAGTTATACATACCAACTAGATCAAAACTAAGATCATCTCTAGTATATTCTCTACAAACTATTTGTGACCAAGTTTCTAATAAAGTAGGCCAAATTTGGGGATCATGTGCAGTTAAATTTAAAAGTTTTCCATTGTCTACTAATAGATGTGTTATCTAATGTTTCTAAAGGAAGTCTTCTTCCTTTATTTTGTATTAATCTACCTTCATTTCTATCATTATATGTAGAATAAGGGGTACGAGGTGGTTGTCCTATATTATAGTTACGTTGACCTACATAAGATTGTGCATGAGTATTACTAGATGTACTAGGATCTTGTACAGGAGGAGTCCTAGATGTTTCCATTAATTCTAAATCTATATCTTCATATGTTACCCGATAACCTTCTGGTGTTTGTTTAAGGAAATCTGTTTCTAATAAACTGTCCTAATTCTATCATTTCTACCCTAAAGCTAAAATTTCATCAGTTGTTAATTCTATTCCCGTTCCTATTATAATATGTCCTTCAGGAAATCTATTCATTGTTCTTCAATTTCTTCAATTTCTAAATTATTCCGGGTTTGTTCTGTATAATCACTAAACCTTAAGGAATAAGAACCATCACGATTTTTAAACATTTCATGTGATTCTGGGGTACTAATAGTATCCGTACTAGATAAGTTTTTTCCTAAATTCCATTATGATCCTTCTAGATTTTTTGATGTTATTTTCATTGGTTCTAAAAAATTTAATTCCTTTTGATATAATTGGTTTTCTTATTCTATCTGTATTTAATTTACTTTGAATACAACTACTATTTGTAAGTTTTCCTAAAACTCCTATATTTATTAATAAATTTCCATCATTTCTAAGAAATCCTTCATAACCTTTTGCTTGTAAACCTATTACTATTTTATCTAAATCATTTATGGAGAGTAATAAATCTGGGCTACAATAAAATAAGGCTTCATTTTTACTCATATCTAATTCCATGGTTGCTAAAGTAGCTTTTCGAGCATCTTTTTGCCAACTTTTATCTAAAAGTACTACCAATACTTTTGCTCCTACATGCTTTCTAGTCATTCCTTTAATTGCTACCATAACTAAACCAAGATGAGCTAACTTTTTACCTGATTTTTTGATTTTCTGTATAGATTCTTTACTAATAATATCTAAATTAACTGCATTTGTTGTGACTTTACTAACTGCATCTGTAGTAAACTAGTTGCAAGATTTAATGGTCCTGTTCTATATAAAACTCTAGGATTTAACAACCGAATTTGGTCATATCTATATGAATCTAAATTTGATTCTAAATCTATTACTTGTTCTAATGCTCTTATGGGTTCTGAGCTACTACTAGAACTATTACCTCTACTTAGAAATCTTCCTAAGAAAGTGCCATTATTTATACTAATCTGATTATTTGATATTGTAGGTGCTACTAGATCCCGAGAACGAATGTCTTGCTAAATTCATTTTACAATTCCAAAAGCAGGATTTTTATTTTTAAAGTGTCTATCCTTTTTTATTGGTTTTCCATTGATGTCTAGTTTTGATAATTTCTCTATGAGATCACTAAGTTCTACAGTTTGAGGAGGAGCTATTGGTGGAGTTAATGGATTTTTATACTTGCTTGTTACATCTTCAATTTTAGTGATTTTAGAAATTATTATTTCTAAAAGACATATCATAGTATTATGTTGTCTAACAAACTGTTTATCTATAATATTAGAAGGAACATGACTGGAATATCCAACAGAATCACTTTGGAATTGTGCAGCTAATTCTAAAGCTTGTTGATATTCTTCTGTATTCATGATAGTATTATTTGTTTTATTTCTTCTAAAAATTTATGGAGTGAATCTATTCTAATTGGTATAGGTTCTAAAACCTTCTGCTGAGTAACCTTTGAATTATGTTTTGAATTATCTGTAGACATAAATTCTTTTACTCTTGCATATATATCATTATTTTGAGATCGTACATATTCTATATTTCCTAATTTTTCTAATATATTAGTTTCTATCTTAATTAATCTATTTTTAAGATTAGAAAGTATTTGGTCATTCTTATTATTTACCTCTTCTAATTTACTGCCTAAACTGATTAGTAAATCTACTAAGGTATTTTAAACAGGTTGGTCGAAGATCATGTATTATCTGTTGATTATCAGATTGGAAATAACAACGTAGTCTATAATTTTTATTTATATTACGAATGTATCTATTTAGTTTCTAACTCTAAATCTAAATACTCAATTCGTTTAAAATTCATTTTCAAAGAATTCTTTTTCTTTTAGGACTATCTAATTTTAATTCGGGTATATTTAATTCTTTAATTAAATCTGAAATTACATTATCAGCCCAATTAAACAGTACTTGTAATAAATCTGCATTATGTTTTATAGCCATAATTTTATCTCTGCTACACATATTTAATTCATTTCCTAACTTATGTTTAAGATCTATCATGACATCTAAATCTTTATTATCTAAAAAAGTAATTCCTACTACAATATGATGATTGTTATTCATCCTAATCGCTAAATGATGATGAATGAGTGATAAAAAAATAAGGGAAAGAGAAAGAAGATAACTGATAAATTCAGGAATTGTAATGCTCTGATACCAATAATATACCAATAATGTGATCTTAATGCGAACCTTAGGGCTAATCGTTGAATTGACAACTCAATGGTGAACCTAGGAGGTTTAGGATTGCTTGCAACAAACCATATTGGGGTAATTTGACATAGACTTGTACCTATCTACTTCATCCTAAATTCTAAGAAGAATCCTCTCTTTTAATTGCTTTCTTACATGCTTTCTTAGAAATTACCTTACAACCTTTCACACAATTTTGGAAAACCTAAAACACCTTGATTAATTCCTATAACTATGATATGCATAAGATGAGGAGTAGCCATTACACTTGCCTAGGGGAGAGACATTTATTAATTTTAAATCATTGATACTCCTAAATTGCTATACACAATGGTAGGTACACTGCCTAAGCATGATTCCACAAAAGTGACACTATTTATTTGTTAATTTTTAATTGAATTTTCTACATTATCCTACTATTTTGGTATAAGGAAATTTTCCTCATCATTGACCAAATAAAATAATAATATAATATTATAGTAGTAATTTTTAGCTATTTTTAAGATACATATAAACATAAGAATGGTAAGTTATGAATTTTGATAAACATCTTACCATTTTCTTTCACAAATCTTCTTATTGATAAAAAAATAAATACATCTTACCTTTTTTATTAGGGTAAACTATCCTGGTGACACTCGCCAAAATCCAGGTTTAGCACCTCAAAATTTTTTTGTTAACAAAGTGTCCTCCAAGATTTAAAACATTCCACAACAGCCCTTCTGTCAAGTTTGACCGTTAGGTCATATTTTTGACCTTTAGTCAACCATTTTCACTGTTTTGGGCAGGGGCATTTTTGTCTCAAAAATTCTGAGCGGTATTTTTTTCCCCCTTCCTTTTTTCCTGTCTTGTCGTTTTCTCACATATAAAATCAGTTTTCAATCTAAAAATCAATTTCGTTCAACTGAGAAATTGGCATTCGATGTTGCAAAGTTTCGGGAAAGATTCAATTCAATCGTAATCCGACATCTTCTTCCACAAATTTGCAGTTATAAAAGAATTACCCTTATGTAAATGTGGAATCGGATGTACTGTGAAGACCTCTTGGACGGAAAAAAATCCTTCAAGAAGGTTCGCGATTTGCAGAGGCGAAGAGGTAAGATTCACATTCTATTGTTATGTAAATGAAATTTGATGAGATGGTAAAGGGTTACCATTTTGCAAACAGGATGATGGTAGAAGGTGCGGTTTCTTCGAGTGGGTAGATCCAGAAATGTGCGGAAGATCAATTGAGGTTATTCCTGGATTGCTTCGACGAATTCGAGCAATGGAAGAAGAAATTGCTGACCAAAAATCATCTCTTGCAAAAATCAATGAGAAGAATAATAAGTTTTGGTCAAAAATCTGAGTGTTGAAGCTACAAAACGGTAGATTGCAACGTTGGTGTTGGGTTCTTGGTGTATTAGCTTTGTTGAGCTGTAGCTTTTGTGTTTGGATGATTACAATGGCAGTGTCAATGTAATAGAGCAAAAAAAGTTGAACAAAAATGTATGAAGTGGAAATAGGACATGGCAGTGTCAATGTAAAGCTTATATTTAGTGTTTGCTTTGTCAATGAATATGGATTTTGTATGCTTACAATTTACTTTGCCTCTGTAATGGGATGATGAATGAATAAGAGAATATTATTGCCAAAATAGAACACGTGATTGCACAATAACAATGACAGTAATATTGACATTACCATTTCAAAAGTGATCTAAAGTAGTCAAAAAAGTATGCCTTCAATTACATTAATATTGACATAAAAGACAAAATAATGCCCTACCAAAGATTCCTTTCACAACAACAACATCAATATAATACAATTACTGTCTACTTGTTCCCTAACAACAATTACTCTTGCCACAACAACAATAGCAATTACCCACTTTGCCTATACCTTCTTCCCCTTCCTCTCCCTCTCCCTCTCCCTCTCCCTCTGCCCCTGCCTCTACCCCTGGCAGATCCAGATCCACCAACATCAGCAACTTGTGTTTCTTCTTGTCTTTGTTGGACAAATTCAATTCTGGAACTTCCAGATCCACCAGCAGCAGTATGACCAACCCGGGCATCATCATGATTATGGGCAGCAGTATGACCAACCTGAGCATCATTATGATTTTGGGCAGCAGTATGAACAACTTGGGCAGAAGCATCTACAACTTCAGCATCATCATTATGGGTACCATCTAATTGTTCACTTTGTGTTACTGATTCTTGCTGCTCGTTGTTCGGATTCGTTTTGTACTTGAGCAGATCTTGTGTGCTACAGTTCATAGCAAATAAAAGAGAAAAAAAATAGCATTATAACCCGGATCTTAAAGTTAAGGACCTTTTTGTATGAAAAATAGTATGAATGACAAACATATAGGAAAGAATCTTACAACTCTTCTTCTCTTGGTGGGCTGCACCTGTGGTGCATCTTCTCTTCGTCTTTGAGGACATTTTCTTATATTATGACCAAATTCCTTGCATGCTCCACATCTAACTATAAATCTTTTCCTTATTCTCCTTACACTGCCATTTTCATCAATTTGCCTCTTTCTTGACTCCCTTGGTCTGCCAGGTTGCGGTTAATAGGCAGCAATAGGTTATCATACAACAAAACATACTTATCAACATTGTAGTAGCTGTCAACCGCCTCATGGGGATCCAATCCCTTGTTATGAAATGCTGCAATTGCATGCACACAAGGTATCCCAGTCAATGACCAAGCCTCACAACTACACTAACGTTTTTGTATATCAACAACAAACTGTTGTTCCCTTGGCCCCATGACTTGAAAACCATGTCTGCCATTCCAAATTGGTTTCCAAGATCTAGAAAGAAGCACAACTTCTTCAATTTTGTTCCTTATCATTGGGCATTCACTATTGTGGGGCTCTCTTCTCATTCTATTCCTCCTCAAAACAATTCACTCCATCAATGAGACTCTAATACTCTCCATCATAGATAATATAGGTTTATGCCTTGCTTCTAGAATGAATACATTGAACGACTCACATAAATTGTTGCAAAGCATTTCTAACCTGGTATTAATGGGGAAGCATGCCTTGACCCAGTGATCGGGCTTCGGGCCACTCACAACCCAAGTCCAAGCTTCTTTATCGTAAAGCTCTAACTCTCTCAAAGCTCTTTCATATAACTGTTTATTGGTGCTTCCAGCTATCTTCCATAGCATATCCTTCAAAACCTTCCCTCTGTGTAGTTTTTGTTGCACACAATACCTATGCTCAGCCATAGGCAAAACCTCTGCTAATGCTGCATCAAGTCCCTGAAATTATAACAAAAAACTGTATCAGAATGCTATTATCCTTTTATATAATGCTAGTATCCATCAATCATAACAAGAGAAAATTACACTTACCTTTTGTCTATCTCATATGAAACTGTACCCAAAACCTGCATGTCCCTAAATTTCTAAATCAGTTGCTAGTAACTTGAAAAACCATCTCCATTGTTCGGTTGACTCTTTCTCTACCACTGCCCAAGCAATGGGCCACCAACCGTTGTTCTCATCCATTCCAACTGCTGTAAGTAGTTGACCCTTATAACAACTCTTTATGTGACAGCCATCCACCCCTATCAAGGCCTACAATGGTCTAAAAACCCCTTTTTCAATGGCTCTAAACACATATACAACCTCTGAAATCTAGGTTGTCTTCCGGGCTCTCTGAAATTATGATGTTCAATTTCAATTGTGGAATAAGGATGAGTCCGAAGTAATTCAGCTCTATAGTCCTACAAAAGTTTGTACGGTTCTGCCTCATCTCCAATTATCAACTTTTTAGCCATACATCTTGCATTGTATGCAGATGTCCTTGACATCTCTACCTTATATTCCTCATCTATGTTTTGCCTTATAGAACTGATAGGCATATTCGGGTTTATTTTAATCCTTTCAATATACTTGTTTGCAACCCATTTCGTAGTAATAAACCTGTTTTTCCATTGATGGTTGCAATTATTATGAGTTAAGTTCATGGTCTTAAGAACAAAATCCTTGGTTTGTGTCACTCTTTCAATGGAAGCAAAAACAAACCACTTGCAATCTTTAGATTTGCAAATTTCCCTAACTCTTTTAGGTTCTAATGGTCTAAATCTGCACACTTTCCCTTCATTAATGCAGTAATTTTTCACTGTCTCTTTAAACTCTTCCCTACCGGAAAATATCATCCCCACCTCAAAGAATGGTCTTTCCATGTTTTTGTTCTCAAAATATGTATACCTACCACCCAAATTATTTTCATATCCATCACTGTCTGAGTCCCCCTCGGAACTGTGCAACTCATCCACACAAACATTGTCATCATTCAATGCATCATCTCTGTTTTCATCCTGTCTTGTTTCCTGCACTGTTTCATTTTCTTCTACAATATTCTCGGTGTTCATGTCAAACATGGCATCAACTCTGCAGTAGTCTTCATCTTCAGAGAAATGTTCTTGATTGTAATCATCATCGAAGTCGAGTCATCTACTTCATCTTCTTGCCCTTCTGTTGGTGCTTCATTGTCAATGCCTGCTGGTTCTTCATTATCAATGTCTACTGCTGCAGTTACTTCATTATCTTGGGTAATAACTTCTTCTTGTTCCTCCCGATGTTGATAAACTTGTCCATGGCCTCCAACTTCCTCATCTGCCCCAACCATGGCATTAGCCTGTTGAACTTGAGTCACTCCCTCAACTTGACTCATTACATCCCCAAATATTGTTTGCCATTCCAAGTCATCGTAATGATTAGCAAGAGGAACTTCAATATTATTTCTAGATTCATCAAAAGTAGGCAGCTCAACAGCAGGCAATTCTATATTGTTTACAGGTTCATCAAAAGTAGGTAGTTCAATATTGTTTCCGGGTTTTTCAACAACAAGCGGTTGTATATTGTTTCCGGGTTCATCAACCACAATAGCACATGCAGTATTAGGTACGGGTAATTGAGTTTCAAATGCAGCAAGTCTATATTGTTTCCAAGTTCATCAACAACAGCGTCACATACATTATTAGGTACATGAAAATCAGTTTCAGGTGCATCACTTTCAGCAGTTACAGATGGTAAGTACTCATCAACATGTACAACATTCACAGTGGGTTATACCCGATCCACAACATTCACATGTACAGATGGTAACGTATTTTCAGAATCAAACACCTGTTCGGAAGTCTCACCAGTATCATGTTCAAATGGTAATACATCATGCCACTCCAACAACAAAGGTTTTCTTGTAGGAATTTTTCTCTTTTTTGGTCTAACAGTGCTCCTAGATGAGCTTCCTTCTTCTATCTCTTCAATGACAACATAAATTTTTGTAGGTATTTCTTTTTGCAACTCAGTATACTTTGCTTATCTGTATATAATTCTATCACTTTAAACCTTGGTACCCATTCACACATAGCCAAAATATCTTCATCTTTAGTAGTTTTGAAATCACCTTCTGGTTCTAAATAGCAGTAAACCATACACTTTTTTTTTTCTTTCTTCAACATCAAATTAATTTCCAAAATACTAATTTTGTCCTTCACACAGTAATCCACATCCATTTTCCATCCTTATAATTTCTATACCCTTTCTCCTCCTAAAATATCCCATCAAAGTACAATTTTAAGGTAAAATAATCATCTTCAGGATCTGCATATTCAATACAAACAAAATAAATATCATACTTTCTGATATGCATATTCAATACAAACAGAATAAATATCATACTTTCCGATCTGCATATTCAATACAAACAGAATAAATATCATACTTTCTATCACAGAATAAAGCACAAAAAAACCCTCCATTTTCAAGCAATTATAGCGACAACACAGGGGAAAAAAAATCGACTTTGCTCGACATTAAGAAAAGTTTGAATATTTACCGTAAAGCGTGTAGGGATCAATGTAGTTGTTCTTGCTTCGCCTAATAACCCACTCGTTAAACCTTCGAGCCATTTCCTTTTAGAAATTTCACTTCCTCGGTTCAAACGACGATTAAAATGGGACTTTGAAATTTCACTTCTTCAGTTCAATTTTTACAATTAAACGCTTTTATTGTATAAATTTTACAGAGATTGACACTTTGAACGACTGATTTTGCATGCAAACACACAACAGCTTGCGGAATTCAAACACACAACAGCTAGATTTTTGGTAAAAACCAGTGCAATGTGAGAAAACGACAAGACGAGAAAAAAGGAAGGGGAAAAAAAATACCGCTCAGAATTTTTGAGACAAAAATGCCCCTGCCCAAAACAGTGAAAATGGTTGACTAATGGTTAAAAATCTGACCTAATGGTCAAACTTGACAGAAGGGCATGTTGTGGAACGTTTTAAATCTTGGAGGACACTTTGTTAACAAAAACTTTTTGAGGTGCTAAACCTGGATTTTGGCATCTAAGGAGTGTCACCAGGATAGTTTACCCTTTTTATTATAAATATTATACTATTTCAAAAAACTAAAACATCTTACCACTTTTTTTTCACAAATCTTACTATTTTTTTTTAGAAATTTTACTATGTGAGATTTTGGTCATTTAAGTTTTTATAAAGATAACTTGAATAAAAAATATAGTAACTTTTACAACAAAAAATGCTACTTCTAAGGGATTACCAAGTTTTAAAATAATATTACCAAGTTTTGCTTAAACTTCACTGTTTATACATTTAAAAAAATTTAACTAATATGGTAGTAAAAATAAAGATAATTTGATAACTTTTAGGCCACTTGGCAAGGATTTCATCCTTAAAAAAAAAAAAAAAAAAAAAAAAAAAAAAAAAAAAAAAAAAAAAAAAAAAAAAAAAAAAAAAAAAAAAAAAAAAAAAATTAAGTTAAATATATATTTTTTTATTTCATCCATTTTTAAAATCTTTATTTAATTTCATCTCTTATCTTTATAATTTTGGCAATTTTCATCATTCTATCAATTTTATTGACAGTCAACTGTTTGTCAACTCTTATTATGAAATTATAAGAGCAATAAAATTGACAGAATGATGAAAGTTGCCAAAATTATAAAGATAAGGGATGAAATTATATAAAAATTTTAAAAAGGGATGAAATCACAAAAATTATATAACTTAAGGGATGAAATTTGTCAATTTACCTAAATTTTATACTAAAAATGGTAACTTTATAAATTATCATTCTTTCATTAATGTTCACAATTTTTTGTGACAACATTACCATTTTTTTATGAATATTACAATTTAAAATTTTAATAATTTTATTGAATATATGTTCGAGTTAAAAATACAAAGAATATAGAAAATTTTGATATAATATTAGTTTTTTAAAGATATATTACAATTTATGATTTTTTATGATAATCTTACTATTTTTTAATCAATTTTATTTTTATTATCTATATATTATAATATTTTTGACCTATTTTTGATTATCTATAAATAAGTAATTAATTAGCAGATTAGGAGGTTGGAGATTCTTGTATAGATCATAGGGAATGTTGCAGAAATAATTTCATATATTTTTATATTTCCCGATATATTAGTAGTTTTGTAATTTCGATATTGTAATTGTTGTGATCGAGCCTCGACACATAAGGAAAGTTATTACAATTATATCCGATAGTTCCATCTACTAAGATCTCAAGGAGCTTGAAGGTAATTTGGATTTAAGGATTGAAGGTTGAGGAGAAATTAAGTCTACCTTGGAGACGAAACATCGAAAACGGGCATCTATTTCTTCTTTCTCTTTTCTTTCTTTGTAATTTAAATTAATTTTGATAGAATTCCAGCCATTGGGATAGATAACTCTACTTTGTAGAGTTATTTTGATACTTCTTTACTTATGTTTTAATTAAGAATGGGTGATATGTGATGGTTTTTATTATATTTGTCTCTATTTTCATATAAGTGTTGAATAACCTTTGCTAAATATTTATTTTTTATTTTTGCTTTGAATCACATGAAGAATTTGGTATTCAAGGATTATTTTGAAGAAAAATAATTGGGCTTAATTTTATTAGGTTGAGTTTAAAGGTAAAAGGCCATTAAAAGGATTTTTCTGGAAGTTGGGTCAAGAAATCAAAAAGAGAAAAAAAGGTTAAGTGAATGCAGAGAGTTAGTGACGAGATTATTCCAATTCGGTGCAGAATAGAGAACAACTTAAAAAACTGGAATTACAAAGAAGAGGCGGCGACCAGTGGAGAACATACAAGAATTTGAAGAACAAAACAAAGCAACACTGGCAATTGGCAAAGACCAATTTTCGTGGACTGAATATTAGAGAACAAGGGAATTAAAGAACGAGGCTAGAAGACAAATCAGACTAAGACATTAGTTTGCTTTCACTTTCTATCTTTTATTTTTAATTTCTATGTAATTCTTTCCTAAACTTCAGATTATGAATTATTATTATTTGGATGATTTTGAACATATCCTCATGGGCTGAATTTTATTAAACTAGATTGATTTTAACCCTAGTATGTGAATTTTTGATTTGTTTGTCATTGATGCTTAAGGAAAAGATGTTTATTCATTCGAATGTGTTCCAATTTAATTGTTGTTATTGATTTCTTATATGTGTTCAACAATTGGGTTAATTTCTAGACCGGAGAGGATTGGGGTTAACAGACTTAACATCATTTATTTGAATTTTAATTCAATATTGTAAATATAGAAATATATCACTACCACACATAGTCCTTTAGATATTGAGCCATAAACTGCATTCTAAAAATTAAATTAGCATAGACATATGTAATTTGGTTTGAGGAATAAAAATCATAGTGCGTTTGAGAGAAATCCATGTGTAGTAAAAATTATGGACTTACCCTTCTTGATCAGTTAATCAAGATATTCTTCTTGATCGTTTAGTCAAGATATAGGAAATAAATTCCTTATTCTTTCCTGTCCTCCGGACAATATACTTTTTTTTTTTTTTTTTTTTTTTTTAAAAAAAAAAAAAACTTATGATTTCACCTTAACCTTTCGGCTAATAGGCATCCGGAATGTTCAAAGGCCAAACACGGGCTTCTTCCCTAACAGACCACTCACAATTCTTTAAGCCTAACCAGAGTCTATTAATCATAAGAAAACAAAACAAACAAACAGATACAAAATCTCTCCAAGCTCACCTTAACCTTACGGCTAATAGGCATCCAAGATATACAAAGATATCTTTTAAGCCTAACCAGAGTCTCTTGATCGGAAAGATGATATTAAAAGAAGAGAACAATAGAAAAGAAACAAACAAATAGATGAAAACCATGTTATGAGATGCAGAAAGGATATAAGAAGATGAGTTCCTGAATTCATTGAGTTATCATACCCCTCTTTCCCGGAGGGGTTTTTAAGCTATCATTCTAATATGAATAAAGCAATACAAATTTAGAATAAAAAGCAATACAAACTTACAATATTATTGATATGTTTCACAAAAGCAAACTATGAAGCAAACCGCACACTTTCTCACACTATCTTCTCTGTCTTCTCTCTATATTTTCTTACTTGGGAAATCTTCGCGTGTTCCGGTGTTACAAAGGAAAGCCATATATATAGGTAATTGAAGAAAGCAAAAAAAATAAAGCAACAAAGCACTAACATCAGTAAAGCTGTCATTTACAAGATAATTTCACGCGGAAAGCAAAAGCCACACGCAAAGCTATAAAGAGTCACACAGTAAAAGCTGAAAGATGTCACACGCAAAGCTGTAAAAATGTTACATAGTAAAAGATATCGGCCACCATGTATTATTGGACTAAGTGGAGTTATTCAGGTGAATAGGTAAGTCGTCATGTCCCACAACTAGGTAGTGCGCAGAGCACTCGGATAAATCAAACTTCCATCATCATGTTGTCATTTTCCTGGAGTGCATCAAATTCTTCTAGATCAAGAGCTGCATGAGCGTGTCCAGGTGGAATCTCGGTAACCTGTGTATCTAAATAGTCTCCATAGTTACGAGCACCTTGGTACTGATGAATGGACTGAACATGGAACATCTGTGAGACGTCTTCAGTGACATGGTTGAGGAAAGGAACATCAAAAGTCCTCTTGTGTAGGTATGGACTTCCATAAACTTTCATATTCTTCTCTTCTGTGAAGAGTTGGAAATCATACCCGGGAATATGTGAAATTAAAGGTTGCGCTGCTTGGAGATATACTCTCGCAAGAGTATACTGTTCTTCTTCATTTTCTTTGAGAAGTGAAAAAACAAACTCCAATGGTTTTTGGATTGGTAACTTATAGTCGTGTGTTGTAATCGGAATGGTGTCGTGTAGCATCTGGAAATGTCGGGGACTGGGGAACAGTTTCAAATTCAAGATTAATATATCCATTACGGACAACATCAGTCTTGAGTATCTGCTGTAATATATAGGCAAGTCTCCATGAGACTGGTTCAATATGATCAATCACTTGCCTAGGAGTTGTCACCATGATTCTTCTTATCATTCCCGTAGTGAACAAATTTTTGAATGATAGAAATTAATCAATATCTTTCCAAGTTCGTAAGTCGATTGATGCTTCGACAAGATTAAAACCTTTGTCACACTTGCAATACTGTTGAAGGTGTTTGTTTTCCTTAAAGGCAAGAACACAGAGTGCTAATCCACTAAAAGGGACTTCTTTAGTTTCCGCCATTGCCCTTAAAGTCTGTTGGGTTGCAAGTATCTTCCGTTTGGTATCTCGTAGAACAATCTCTCGGATTTTTTCTTTAACTTCATCGAGTTTTTCTGGAAAGACTTCCAAATATTCTTGCTTGTTGTTCCATTCTTTTTCCCATTATGTTTTCAATATATTGAGTTCTGATGTTGTTTCAGTCGGCTTCTTTTCCATATCCTGCAATTTCTTTTCTAGTTCAGAAATACGTTTTGCTTTGTTTCCATTTTCAACGATCAATAATCTTTCTTTTTCACGCCAAACTGGTGAAAGTATGGGTTCAGTTGGGTCACTATGGCTAGGAGAGGGTTTCTGTTGAAAACAAAGGATTTGACCGTTTAGGTTAGCCAGGTGTCCGACTAAAGCATGGATAATGGTAAGAAATTGATTTGTTTTTGGTTGGATGAACAAATTATCAACCGGGCATTGTTGTTCCGGGAGAAGTGGAAATTGAGATCTGAAAGCATGTTTCTGTGGGAAGGTCGGAAAACTATAGGGACCAAATTTAAACTGACTAAGATTGTTGGCTGCCATCTGCAATAACAAAATATGGTTAAGTAAAAAGAAATATAAATCTAATCTATAAACCTATTCCCAAATGTCACAGGCTCCAGTAATGAAACGGTACCTGGATTAAGAATGAATCTTAAACTATATCCGGGAGATCTATATCAACTAATATTACTAACTATGGACTCCAGTATTTAAACGGTATCCATAACAGCTTTGTATATCTTGGATGCTTATTAGCCGTAAGGTTAAGGTGAGCTTGGAAAGATTTTGTATCTGTTTGTTTTGTTTCCTTATGATCAATAGACTCTGGTTAGGCTTAAAGAATTGTGAGTGGCTTGTTAGGGAAAAAGCCCGTGTTTAGCCTTTGAACATTCTGGATGCCTATTAGCCGAAAGGTTAAGGTGAGATCATACGTTTAAATTAAAAAAAAAAAAAAAGTATATTGTCTGGAGGACAGGAAAGAATAATGAATTTATTTCCTATATCTTGACTAAACGATCAAGAAGAATACCTTGATAAATTGATCAAGAAGGGTATGTATTCTTCAGACCCCCCACCAAGACTCGTACTATTGTTGAGAAAACCAGTTATCTTGGGCACAAGGAATACATGGCACAGGGCAGCATGTAGTGTTTTAATGAATTTAAACCCCTTGTCTCTAATTGTTTTACAGGTGATTTATACTAGATAACTATGGTGGTTCTTCAAGAACTTGCTGATCAAAAAGAAGAAATCTAGATAATTTATCGGCTAGATAATTATCTGTTCCTTTAATATGCTCAAATTTAATTTTATAATTGGAATTAATAATACTATCTTTAAAAACAAGCCATCTTCTTTGGCTAATTCTTTTGCTATTTTTATTTTCAAAAAACTTAACAATAGCTTCACAATCAGTTCTAATTAAGATTTCAGGCTTATTTATCAAAAATAATCTAAAACTATCAAGAGCATATTTTACTGCTAGTATTTCTTGATCTATACTACTAAGATTCTTTTCTCTATATTGTCCACTAAAATATCTACAAAGTTCTTCACTAGTTTTATGACTATATTTATTAGGTTTTCGTTTAAGAATACCACCCCATCCTTGTTCGCATCCGTCTGTTTCAACTATCATATAATCACTATCTAATGGTAACTTAAGATCTGGTAATACTTTAACAGCCCTTTTAATTTGATCAATTTGTTTTTTATCTTCTATATTAAACAGTTTCATACCTATAATTCCTATTTTACTATATAAAGGTCCAACCATTTTTCCTAAATTATGTATAAAGGGTCTTGCATAATTAACTAATCCTAAAAAGGCTTGTAATTCTTTAATGGTTTTAATAGGAGGAAAATCTAATACTTTCTTAGCAATATGAGGCTGTAATTTTATTCTTCCATTTCCTAATTCGATACCTAAGAATTCTATATTATTCTTAAAAAATTGTGCTTTTTTACTACTGATTACTATACCATTTTTATCAAATTCAGATAAAACTTTTTTTAAATGTTCTACATGATCTATCCTATTCCGACTAAAAACAAGAACATCATCTATATAAACTGCTACAAAGTTTCTATATTTTCCAAAAATATCATCCATTTTTCTTTGAAATATACTTGGTGCATTTTTTAAACCAAATGGCATAACTAACCATTCAAAATGTCCTAAAGGACAAGTAAAAGTTGTCCATTCAATACTATCGGGATGCATTTTAATTTGCCAAAAACCAGATTTACAATCAAATTTACTGAATATATAATTATTTTGTATTTTATTTATTAATTCTACTTTATCAGGAATATCATAAGCATTATCTATAGTATTATCATTTAATCTTCTATAATCTATTCTACTTTTTCCTCCGACTATTTCACTATGTTTGTTAACAATAAAAGCAGGAGATCTGTGAGGACTGGTACTTCTTCTAATTACTTGTAATTTTTGTAAATCTTTTATATGCATTTCAAATTCTCTAAGATTCTCATTTGTTGCTTCTATTTTCTTAGAAACTATACGAAATTGTGGATCTTTTAATTCTAATTTACAATAGAGAGAATTTCTTGTCCAGTGACTCTGAGGATTTTCTCCAAAAATATTATCTTTTTCTAATTTACTAATAATATTATCTATGTCATAATGTCCTGTACTAAGGAGATTAAATAAACAAGAATAGTTTAGGTAAGGAGTTATAGTTATATAATCTATATCTATAAGATCATTATTTTGGTCTAAATCTATTAATTCATTTTTAGGTTTACAATCGCCTGGAGTTTTACATTGACATTCTTCTCCTTCATTAAGCACTTGGTGTTCTATGTGTTCATTAGTATAAGGTATAGGTGGTGTTTCTAATAAGCTAAGATTGTTTTTATTTAGAATAATTCCATAATAATGGTTTAAGACAAAGTTTAATCCTATTATAAATTTAACATGACTAAGAGAGAAATCTCTAAGGCATATTCTACTAGGATTCACATAAGGGTTCGTATATCCTTTTTCAGTGTAATAAGCTATTTTATATTTATTTAATTGTCTATCATACTTATAAAGTTGTCCATCCATTTGTTCTGCATGAAATTGTTGATCTAAAGGAATAATACTTTGATATTTTAAAGGAACTAGCTTATTATCAAGAATAGTATTACTACAACCTGAGTCTAACATTCCTATTACTTCTAAACTCCAATTATCTATATAAATTTTACATTTTATTTTAACAACATATATCCTGGGATGTTTAGTTGATAAATAATTAACAGCTATGTCATTATTATTAGGAGATGTGATTTCTAATTTTTCTAAACAAACTCTATTTTTCCTAAACTTTCTTTGTATCTTAGTTACTGCTATATTGTTTCTAATTGTTTCTAATTTAATTAAGTTTTAATCAAGCACTTTTATAATCTTCTATAACTAAATATTGTTCTAACTGTATTCCTAAAATGTCTAAGCTATCCATTTCTTTAATTTTAACTCAATAATAGATAGTTTTTCTTGTAATTCTTGAAGCATATTTTCAATATGTAATATCCTAAGTTCTATAGTATCATGTTTTTGCTTACCATTTATTTGTTGTGTTGGTATTGGGACTAATGAAATGTTTAAAACTTTAAGACAAAAAACACAAGCTTCTTTATGACATAAATCACATTTATATCTAAGATGTAAAACATGATACTTAAAACAATATGAACAGGGTTTATCATTACTTCCTCTATTTCCTATCCAATTATGGGAACAATTTACAGACATGATTAGTTTTCTTTAGGAATAAATAAGTCGTCTATCCATGGGTGTAATGCTTGAGCTAAGGGCATAGGAATGCTTAGTTGCCTAGATGTAGAAGGTTCTGATGTAAGGGGAGGAATATCTGGTATATATACTATAGGAGGAGGAATTTCTGGTTCTGTATTAGAATTATGATGTTCAGGAGTTACTAATACATTATAGAAGTATGTATCAGTGTTACTATTAAAAAGTTCTAAGCTTAGATTTATAAATGGATCTAGACTTGGATCTAGTGGTTCAAGTGTCTGACTAGGTTCTATTTGTTCACTCGTAGTAGCTTCATCTGTTAATTTATCTAAGGGCCATATATTTGGGCTATTACTAAGTTCTGGAATTGTGTTTATATCACTTCCTACTATTCTTTTAAATCTATCTAAATTGTTTTTTAACTTAAACTGATTTTTATGTAACTCTAATTTTTCAATATCTTTAGTAGCACGGACTAAACGCGCATGTCTTTTTAATAAATTAAATTTAACCTGTGTCAAACTTTGTAACATATAACTCCTATTTTTGCTTGGTCTAAATGATTTTTTAATACCTTTGGAAACTTCTAAATGAAATACTTTAAAATGCTCATGAATATCTTTATAATGGGATTTTAATACTAATTTTTTCCTTAAAATAAGTATCCTCAAATCTAAAATATTATGTCTACGTGTAAGGCTATTATTGCTTTGGGATCGCATCTCTTCTAATTTAATTTGATGACTATCAATATCTATTTTAATATCTAAGTATTCTTTAAGCATAAGACAACATGCACATTGAGATCTACATGTCCATGTTAATAAACTTTCTATAAAACTGTCCATTTGTTCTCTACGGTTTTGGTCATCATTTTGTTCATTTTCTTGTTGTATAACAGGTTCTAAGTCATCATCTTGTTCATTTTCTTGTTGTATAACAGGTTCTAAATCAGGCGGTATTATATTATCAGGAGCTATCGAGTTTTCACTAGTTATATTTTGTCTACCGGGCATTTTAAAAAATTAACAAGTATTTTCACAAGTTTCCGATACATTATCTAAATTTGTTAACATAAGATCTTCTAACTGGTCTATTTTATTTTTATATAAATTATCGGTGCCTATTAAATCTTGTGCAAAACCTAAGTTTTCATTTTCATTTTCTTGAGAATAAATTATGTCATCTATGCTAATAATACTAAAAATACTTTCTGTATCGGATAAAGTTTCATCTATATGAAGCAAATCTTCATTTACACATTCAATTAATACTGCTTCTTTATTTCTGTTATTATATTTTCTATCACATTCTCTAGCTAAATGATCAGGACTTCCACAAGTAAAACAACTACGCCTATTCTTATAATTTCGTTTTCTATCAAATCTTCTAACGTGTTTATCTTTACTAAGATAAGGTTTCCTTGCATTACTCTTTCTTAAATAATATTTCTTCTTATTATTTTTATATTTTATATAATTTCTAGGTTTAGACTGTTTATTGGGTTTATCATATACTTGAGGAGTATAAATATTTTTACAAAAACTATAATCTCCTTTTAATTGTTTACTAATTGTTATATCAGTACATTGTTCTACTAATTTATCTATAACAAATTTAATTTTAGTGCCTACATTATCTAAAACAGGAATATACTTACCTTCAGTAATAGCTTTCTGTTTTTCTTCTAAATATTGCCTAAAAATTTTTGTACCCAATGGATCGGGTAATTTTAAAAATAATTTTTCTCCTATTGTTTGATTATGGTAACATCCGGCTACAGTACTATGATGCATAAAATCTAAAAAGAAAGGTTTACAAAATTCCCATTTTCTAAGTTGTAACATTTCTAATTGTTTTAATGCTATTTCCTGTTTCTTATCATAGCCAGTATTCGGTTGTTCACCAAGAACTAAAAGAGTTACTTTATTAGTAAAATTATAAGGATTTTCACCTAATTCTATATCTCTAGTAAATTCCATAGGGTAGTTTGCTTTATAGCTTTCCCATAATGCTCTAGCTGTTTCTCCTAAAAAATTTTCTAAATAATTATACATTCCTACAACATCAAAAGCTAAGTCATCTTTAGTATATTCTCTACCAACTATTTGAGACCATGTTTCTAAAAGTGTTGGCCATATTTGGGGATCATGTGCAGTTAAATTCAATATTTTACCATTATCTTTTAAAAGATTACTATCTAATGTTTCTAAAGGAAGTCTACGTCCTTTACTTTGAAATATTCTACCTTCATTCCTATCATTATATGCTGAATAAGGTGTTCTAGGTGGTTGTCCTATAGCATAATTTCGCTGAGCTGCATATGATTGTGCTGGTGCATTACTGGATGTACTAGGGTTTTGTATAGGTGGTGAACTTGTTGATTCCATAAATTCTATATTTTGATTTTCATATGTTATGCTATATCCATTTAATGTTTTACATAGATAATCAGTTTCTAACAACTGTCCTAAATTTATCATTTCTATTTCTAAAGCTAAAACTTCATCAAGAAATAAATCTATTCCTGGTCCTATTATAATTTTTCCTTCCGAGAATCTATTCATTGTTCTTCAATTTCGTCTACTTCTGAATTGTTTTGAATTTGTTCTGTATAATTACTAAATCTTAAGGAATAAGAACCATCTCGGTTTTTAAACATTTCATGTGATTCAGGAGTACTAATAATATCTTTATCCATTAAATTTTTTCCTAAGTTCCATTCAGATCCTTCTAAATTACTAGAGTTATTTTCATTGGTTCTAAAAATTTTATACCTTTTGATATTATAGGTTTCATTATACCATCTATATTTAACTTACTCTGGATACAACTACTATTTGTAAGTTTTCCTAAAACTCATATATTTATTAATAAGTTTCCATCATTTCTCAGAAATCCTTCATATCCTTTAGCTTGTAATCCTATTACTATTTTATCTAAATCATTTATAGAGAGTAATAAATCAGGGCTACAATAAAATAAGGCTTCGTTTTTACTCATATCTAATTCCATAGTTGCTAAGGTAGCTTTTTGAGCATCTTTTTGCCAACTTTTATCTAAAAGTACTACTAATACTTTTGCCCCTATATGTTTTCTGGTCATTCCTTTAATTGCTACCATAACTAAACCAAGATGAGCTAGTCTTTTACCTGATTTTTTAATTTTTTGTATAGATTCTTTACTAATAATTTCTAAATTAACAGCATTGGTTGTTACTTGTACTTGTTCTTCTCAAGGTTTAAGGGTCCTGTTCTATATAAAACATGAGGATTTAATAATTTAATTTGGTCATATCTATAAAGATCTAAATTAGATTCTAAGTCTATTACTTGTTCTAACGCTCGTATAGGTTCTGAGTTATTACTACTAGAACTATTTCCTCTACTTACTTCCTAAAAAGGTACCATTATTTATGCTAATCTGATTATTTTGTCCTATCGGTGCTAATGTTCTACTAGGTCCAAAAAAAGAATGTCTTGCTAAATTCATTTTGCAATTTCGAAGGCTGGATTTTTATCTTTAAAGTGTCTATCCTTTTTGACTAACTTTCCATTTATATCTAATTTTGATAATTGGTCTATGATGTTTTCAAGTTCTTTGTTTTGAGAAGGACCTACCTGTATAGCTGGAATTTCATATTTAGTCATTATATTTTCTATGTTAGAGATTTTACAGTTCATTATATCTAAAAGACATATTATAGTATTATTTTGTCTTATGGATTGCTTATCTGTAATATTGGCAGGAACATGAGTAGAATATCCTACGGGATCACTAAAATATTGTTTAGTTAATTCTAAAGCTTCTTGATATGCTTTTGTATTCATGCTAGTATTATCTTTTTTATTTCTTCTAATATTTTTTGCAGTGAATCTATTCGAAGAATTATTGGTTCTATTAATTTTTTCTGGGTAACTTTTGGACTATAGCTTACCGCATCTGTAGACATAAATTCTTTTACCTTTGCAAATATATCATTATTTTGAGACTTTATATATACTATATTACTTAATTTTTCTATTACACTAGTTTCTATCTTACTTAATCTGTTTTTAATATTAATAAGTAATTGATCATTATGGTTATTAGTTTCTTCTAATTTACTCCCTAAACTGACGGGTTGGTCACAATGGAAATCATGTAATATCTGTTGGTTATCTGATTGGAAATAAGAACGTAGTCTATAATTTTTATTTATATTACGGATATTACAAGTTTCTAATTCTAGATCTAAATAATCAATTCGTTTGATATTCATTTAAAGGATTCGCTTTCGTTTAGGACTTCCTATTTTAAGTTCAGGTAAATTTAATTCAATAATTAATTTCGAAATTACAGTATCAGTCCAATCAAAAACTATCTGTAACAAGTCTGCATTATGTTTAATTGCCATAATTTTATCTGTACTACATCTATGTAATTCTTGACCTAATTTATGCTAACATCTAAAAATGTAATTCCTACAGTAATATGCCAATTATTCTGCATGCTATATTTAAAACAATGAGTGAGAATAGTTTTAGAACTGGGAAAGATAAGGATGATACTCAATCAATTCAGGAATAGTAACCGCTTTGATACCAATTTTAAAACAAGGGGTTAGTATAAAGAAACATTACATGTCGCCCCGTGCCATGTATTCCTTGTGCCCAAGATAACTGGTTTTCACAAACAATAGTACGTGTCTTGGCGAGGTGGATCAGTTGAAGAATACTTACCCTTCTTGATCAGTTAATAAGATATTCTTCTTGATCGTTTAGTCAAGATATAGGAAATAAATTCCTTATTCTTTCTTGTCCTCCAGGACAATATACTTTTTTTTTTTTTTTTTTAAAACACACTTATGATTTTTTTTAAAACACACTTAAATAAATTCCTTATCTTGATGCTACAACATCGCTGCAACATTGACAATGTTATGTATAGTTATATAATTTTTGTGATTTATTCTTTATTAGAAATATTTATATAATTTTATCTCTTATATTTATAATTTTGGCAATTTTCATTCTTATGTTAATTTATTGACAGTCAACGATTAATCAACTATTCTTTTTATATATATATATATATATATATAAAAGTAATTAAATTGAAAGGATAGAAATGTCAAAAACCTAATCTACTACCAATGTGAAAATTTTAAAATTCATGTTTGCCACCATGCTGATACGGATGATGATGCCAATAGCTATTCGGATGACTTTCCCTACCACAAATGCTCATTATGTAATTTATTAGTTTTCCCTAAACTCCATGAGCTTCTCGTTAATGCTTCTACTCATTAGACACATTAGCTTCCTCCAAATAAATATCTATGATATTTTGTGGATCTTGAGGGTTACAAAAATTATTGTTAATATATTCTTATTTTTCAAAATAGAAAATGAAAAATTTATTGGAGAAATAGGAAGATTAGCAAATTTTATGTTGTACTGATAAACTTACCTAAGGAACCTTCAATCAATTTTACAATAACATACACAAAGTTATAATTAACAAAATAACCTCATTCTAATAAATAATAAACCCACTTATATATGTATATATAAACTATAAAATTATTTTAATTTTCAATCTAGATTTGAATTAATTAGTGTTTTATCTTTTAACGTTTAAGTGATTTCTCAAATTTATCTAAATAGCTAAAATAAATGTGTTTGATTCTAAATTTGCTTTAGAAAAGGTCATACTTCATTTGCTAAGAACACATTAATTTATGATCGGGGACTTTAATTTGCGTCCATTTATCAAGGGTATTTTGGTCTTTTCACCTTAGAAATATTTTAATTTTTACACTCACACGTGGTAGACTCGCGTATCACCACTGAACTAAACATTCTTGTTTGTTAATATTTTACGTAATTTAAATATATAGTTAACCTCCCTTTGCACTCGGGGGGAGTCGAACCCGCGTCCTCATGCGTGGTAGACTCTAGTTAAAATTTAAATATAGTTAACCTCCCTACTTCACTTTTTTTTTTTTTTTTTTGAAATGGGTTTCTTGTTTTTATTATTCCACTTCTTCTTCTCCTCTTCCTCCTTCTCAACACCACCTCCCACCACCATTATCACAACTCACTTTCATTTTCTTCCCACCGTCAACCAATTTTCTATTTTTTTAGAAGGGTTTTTCATTTCTACTCTTCCCCTTCTTCTTCTCCTCTTCCTCCTCCTCACTACCCCAAATTTCCAGATCTGAGATTCTAAATCTCCAACCATTTTTATCGAATAAAGTAGGGATATGAGGATAGGAGGATGAAGAAATTGACCCAAATATTGTCTTGACCAAAGCTCATTCACTTCCTCCCATGACTGCTTTTGTCTTCTCCTTTCAAGAAAGTTTGAACAATCAACCAATTTTGTTTTTTTATGAGAAAACGAGGAGAAGATAATGTCGGTAATGGTGGTCGGAGGTGGTGGCGAGGAGAAGAATAAGGGGAATTGTAGAAATGGGAAACCCATCTCAAAAAAAAAAAAAAAAAGAAAATTGGTTGGACGTAAGTAAATTGAAAGTGAGTTGTGATAATGGTGGTGGAAGGTGGTGGTGAGGAGGAGGAAGAGGAGAAGAAGAAGTGGAATTATAAAAACAGGAAACCCATTTCAAAAAAAAAAAAAAAAAGTGAAGTAGGGAGGTTAAGTATATATTTAAATTACGTCAAATTTTAACAAACAATGATGTTTAACTTAGGGGTGATGCGTGAGTCTACCATGCATGAGGACGCGGGTTTGACTCCCGCTGAGCGCAAAAATTAAATTTTTCATAATAAAATATTTCTAAGGTGAAAAGACCAAACTACCCCTGAACAAATGAAATTTTTGGATGGAAGGGGCAAAAGTGACTTTTTAAAGTTGGAGTGCAAAATAAGTTCGGGTGCAAAACCCGGAATACTCGGAATTTCAAATAGTTAAGGTTGTTTGTTTTGTTTTTTTTTTTTTAAAAAAAATAGAAATCTAAGACATTTAATTTTATATCAACCAACAAAGTAATTAAATACAATGCATACCTTTTTTATTTAAGTGGACTTCTTAACATTAAATGCAAGGAAGATTTCCAAAAGAAAAAATAATAATAAAATTATTAATATTTTGAAATAAAAACAACGTTAAGGAGTGTGGAAGGAGGCTTTAAATTCGAAAACAATGGATTTTTCCTTCGGACACTCTTTTTGCTTACGAAGTGTCCGAAAGGGAGTAGAAGGAGGCTTTAATACACATTCATATCAAAATTAATTCTTATTTAAAATCGAGTAGAGTTTTTTTTTTTTTTTTTTTTTTGTGTGTGGAAGGTAAGATTTCACTCCAAATTTTAAATACTTTCTACTACTTGATTGATAGTCAAAATAATGGATAAAGGGATGAGATATTAGGGGGCAATGGTAATTTTATTTCTCTTTCTAATTTGAAATTAATTAGATTTACAAAAAAAAAAAAAAAAACTTGGAAGAAGACTTCTTTTTTATTTGTGTGACACATTGGCAAAATTGGATTGTAACGAACTCAATTCAATGCCAACTTTTTACATTGCAACAAGACAAACAATGTTTATTTTGTGGGATCTCTAAAATTAGTTTCGGACGACTCAAAAGTTTAACATAGTTATGACCTTTGCATATAAACATTTTAACATAAAGGGTTTGTCATTGCTAAATAATAGACGTATTGTTCTTAGGTTACAAAAAAAAAATTATCTCTATTGATTTATGTGAAGGGTGTGTTTATAGAAAACAAACTCGAAAGTCATTTCTTGTTGGGAAGAGTTGGAGAGCTTCAAAGTCGTTCAATAATGGATATTCAAAATGGAATAATATGCTTCCATTGGAAGAAATGATGATTCTCAAGATGACTCAAAGAAAAATGTTCCAATTGGAAGTCTATAATGTGGGTAGTTTTTTTTTTTTGATTTTAGAGGGAAAGATGATTCGGAGTTATGATATTTGCAATATGGACATCTCAACATCAAGGATTTGTAAGATCGCTAAATTATAGAGGTATAGTTCCTGGGCTACTAAAAATTATCTCTCTACTGATTTATGTGAAGGGTGCGTTTATGGAAAATAAATTCAAAAGTCATTTCTTGTTAGGAAGGTTTGGAGAGCTTCTGTCACCCCCAAATCCAGGCAGTGCCCTCAAAGTTTCCCTCAAAAGCACAAGGTCTCTTGTCAACTACTATCCAATTGTTCTCCGAAAAAAAATATTAATCAACCAACTAGAATTCATAAATCCAAAATAAATATTCTTAAAATAATTCCAATTGCCAAAAGAAATTATTCTCCGACAAAACAATTTCTAACTCCAACCAATAACTATTAAACCCATAGCTCAACTTTCAAGACTCGAGTTCCTCAAATATCTTCTTATTCGTCATTACTAGTATCTGCAAAATAAATATTAAAGGGAGAGGATGTGCTAAAAAGCCTAGTGAATAAACGAAACCTTAAATTTTAATCAAATAAAACTTCAAAATCTTGAAGATAATCAAAATCTCAAAATAAAGTCACGAAATACTAAAGAGTATATTAAAATCAATATATCAAAATACCTTCCGATAGAAAAGTCAAAGCATTTTCAACTCATAGCTTCCTTTCAACAGAGCAGAAACAAAAGAAATTTAAAAACAATTCTATTTTCTTTTTATGAGGCTCAAGCAAATAGTCATTAGTGAGTTTTAATCGAATTCGATCATGTCTGTTTATCCCGCTAGGGAGGCCGGAACTTATATCATATGAGCTTTTTCACCATGCTCTATAGGTTTAGAACTTATAGTTTAGAACATGTTTCCCCAACTTACTCCTAACTAACTTGAGCCAAAACTTATAACTTTTCTTTCTTAGAGCATATTAAATAATAATAAAAAAATAGATATATATACATACATAATCTTAAAATACTGAAACTTCCCAATAACAAAAAAAATTAAAAATAAGATTGAGTGGTGAAAATTCCAATTTTTTTCAAAACCAACTGAATAAAATATCTTAAAACAAGTAAATAAACAAATAAATAGATAAAAAAGGAACAGAGAATAAGAAAAAAGAAACTTTGTGGAATCTTGTGAATCAATTGTCAGCTTCCAAAATCGTCTGAAATCAAAGTTTATATTCTTATAATAAAATAATTAAATAAAATAGCTAACTAAAATAAATTCCAAATAACTTAAAAAAAAAAACTCCAGAAAACAAATTTCTATAAAAATTTTACAATAAAATTTTCTCCCAAACTTTTAAAATCTGAGGATTAAATAAAAATAAATTTTAACAAACACAAAAAAAATCCCCAAAATACAAAGTTTCGAAAAAAAAAAAAAAAATTCTATAATCAGATCTTTATCTGAAATCAAATTTATCGCCATATATTTCATACTCCAACGAAATAGAATAAATTTATAGAATAAGAAAACCATAAACATATATAATGATAGCATTCAAAATCTAAAAAAAAATTAATTCTTATAGAAAGGTATTCGTTTACTCACCTCGAGAAGGATTTGAAAACAACAGTCAATCCTTATATTATCCAACAAAAATTAATTAACCAATAAAATCCTTTAATTCTAATGTAATTTATAACCTAGTTCAATTAGGAAGAAGGAAACCTAACTTACCTGTTTATTCCCACCGATCCAAACCCACTAATTGCTCTCTCTGTTCTTCATTTCCTGAGTTTACTAAACAACACCAAAGTTTAGATGGTGAGACAAAAGAACTTTTTTAGGTTTTTCTGTAAATAAGACCTAATTAATACCATAGTAATAATATAATAGAACATGTAAATTCCTTTATTTACCCTTATTTAGGGTTGGGTATTACAACTTCTAGGTGTCTTGAATTACAGCTTCATACTGATTTACGTGGGCCTATTCAAACTAAATATCTTGGTGAAAGTATTATTATTTTTTTTTTTTTTTTCTTTATTGATGATTACAGTCACATGAGTTAGATTTAAGTTTTAGAGAGAAAATCAAATAATTGAGAAGTTCATGCACTTCAAAGCTAAAGTGGAGAAGTAGAGTGGGAGTTTAATCAAAGTTCTTTGTAGCGATAGAGTTGGAGACATCTTAACCGATGAATTCATTTTTTTTTCTGAAGAAAATGATCTTCACAGGGAGTTGACAACTCCTTACACTCTAGAGCTAAATAGTGTTGTTGAAAGAAAGAATGTGTCAGTAGTAGAGATGACAATAAATATGTTTAAAAAAATAAAAAATAAAAAAAATGGGCTTCCATATAAATTTTGGGAGGCTTCAATAACATTTATTTATTTATTGAATGTCACTCCAACAAAGGTTGTCATGAATTAAAGTTCATTGGAAAAAACCATCTATAAGTCAATAAGACATTTTGGTTGTATTTCTTAATCTTTGGTAAATTCTCAAATTTGTCAAAAACTTGATAAATAACTATAAAAAATATTTGTATAGTTTATTGTGATCAATCCAAAGGATATAAATTATATAATCCTCTAAATGACCAAATTCTAAAAAGAAGACATGTAGTATTTGATGAGAGCACAAGATGATATTGGTAGAATAACTAAGAAAAGTTGTCAAAATAGGTACTATTGTTGAATGATGAGATGTAGTATTTGATGAGAGCACAAGATGAGATTGGTAGAATAACTAAGAAAAGTTGTCAAAATAGGTACTATTGTTGAATGATGATTCTACAGATGAAGGTTGAAAAGCAACTTTAGATGAATCCTCCATGCGGTCACCAAATTGAACACCTACATCATCAATTGAAAGTTATAACTCCGATACCAATATTTACAGGGGTATTTAAAAGAAATATTTCATACGTTAACTACATGCCGCCCCGTGCCATGTATACCCTGTGCCCAAAGGATAACTGGTTTTCATAAACAAACAGACAGTACGTGTCTTGGTGAGGCGAAATTCTCGAGCCGGAGCTTCAACGAATTTCTTTGGTCAAGATATAGAGAATAAATCTCTTATTCTTTTCCTTCCTCCAAACGATATACTCTTTATTTATTTTATTTTATTTTTTTTAAAACAACATCTTATGACTTCACCTTAACCTTGTGGCTAATAGACATCCGGAACCATTCCAAGGCCAACAACGGACACTCTTCCTAACAGGCCATACAAGTTCTTTAAGTCTAACCGGAGTCTATTAATCATAAGAATAGTAAAAACAGACGAACAGACATCCTCGGATCTCACCTTAACCTTTCGGCTAATAGGCATCCAAAATATTCACAGATATTTCTTAAGCCTAACCAGAGTCTCTTGAACTAAGGACAATACATGTAAAAGTAATAAACAATAAAGAAAGAACAACATGAAAACCAAGCTAACAATGAAAGCAGAAAGGATATAAGAAGTAATATCCATTATAAGCATATGATTCCTGAAGATATTTAATTATCAATCCCCTCCTTCCCGGAGGGGTTTTAAGCTAACATCTTAAAATTAATAACACAAAAATAATACAAACTTACAGTATTATAGATGTTGGTCGGAAATACAACCGCAAATCAAAGGTATACAAGCTTTAAAATAATCGTCACACTTCTTCACACTATATTTTTCTTAGAGAGGATATATGTTGATCGATGTATTCTCTCAGGTGTGTTTTTTTGGGTTACAAGAGAGGCCTATATATAGGCATACAAACTAAGAGACTTACAAAGTAAGACACGCAAACTTACAAGCTAAGACAGAGAAAAGCAAGTAGAAAAGACAGCATCCACAATACAACCAAACCCGCACAAACCACGCAAAAGCATAAAGTAAAGATGCCATGGCAAGAAGTGCCAAATAGTGATCCATTATTAGGCCAAGTGGGTGAATAGTGAAGCCGCCAGGTCTTGTCGATGAATAGTGCGGCGCACTTCGGACTTCTAAAATATTTTCATTCAAGTCCATGTCATAATCATCATTCATTCCAGGTGTACCACGGGCCTGCTATTCATGAATCCGGGTGGAGTTTCGTAGCATGTGTATCAAGGTAATCTCCATAGTGTTTGATGAGTTGGTGTCCACTCGTTGATTGGATATGGAACATTTGAGCCACATCCTCGGTGATATGATTTGAGAAAGGAATGTCATAAGTTCGGAGGTGCAAATAAGGACGGCCAAATATCTTCATATTCCGATCTTCTCGAGAGGAGTTGATAATCATACCTTGGAATGTGTAGAATCAACGGTTGTGCTGCTTGCATGTATACTCTAGCCATAGTATACTGTTTCTTCCACATCTCCATGAAGAAGAGGAGTAGGTAATGTCAAGCGGGTTTTTGTATCGCTTGAAGTCGTGTGTGTGTGCGTGCATGATGGTATACCGGGCTGCATCGGGGAGTGTCAAAGACCGGGGAACATTTGCGAGGTCAAGATTGATATATCCATTGCGGATACAATCAGTCTTAAATATCTGTTGAAGTAGGTAGGCTAGTCTCCATGAAACAGGTTCAATGAAATCCATTACTTGTCTTGGGTGTGAAATAATGACTCGCTTAACCATCCCAGTTGTGAAAAGGTTCTTAAAAGATAAGAGGTCGTCCACATCTTCCCATGTTTTTAGATCAATAGAAGCTTGGACAAAGTGAAATCCTTTATCACATCTTGCGATTGGTTGGGGATGTTTCTCTTCCCTTAAAAACAAGGACACTTAGTGCCATTCCTTTTAAAGGACACTCTTTTCTTCTAGCCATAGACGACGAAGCGTACTTGAGTAGGTTAGAAGATGTTTTTTAGTGCCTTGGAGTGTAAACTTTTGGATTAGTTCACGGACTTCATCAAGTTTTTTCGGGAAAAACTTCTAAATATTCTTGCTTGTTGTTAAGTTCTTTTTCCCATTCTTTCTTAAGCAAGCTTAGTTGATTTCGTTTAGAGAGCTTCTTTTCCATTTCCGCAAGTTTCTTTTCAAGGTCAGCAATGCGTCTTGCCTTGTTACCATTTTCAACAATCAAGTAACCTTTCCTTTTCACGCCATGCGGGTGAAAGTATGAGTTCAGTTGCATCATCTTGGTCGGGAGAAGGTTTTGGTTGTAAATGAAGGATTTGACCATTGAGATTGGCTAGGTGGCCAACCAAAGCATGAAGAATAGTGAGAAACTGGTTTGATTTTGGTTGATTGAAAAGATTATCAACCAAGCATTGTTGTTCAGGAAACAGGGGAAATTGAGATCGAAAGGCATTTTTCTGGGAAAAAGTTACAAGATTATAAGGACCAAATTTGAATTGACTAGGGATATTGGATGCCATCTGCAATATTGAAAACAATGTTAAGAACAATAATAATACTAATAATGATAATAATTCTAAGCTAGGCAATGATTATCCCTAATCCCAAATGTCTCGGGCTCCTGTAATGAAACGGTACCTGGATTAAGAGCGAATCTTAAACAATATCCGGGAGAACTAGATATAATAGCAACCAAATAATAATAATAATAATAATATCCTATAATAAGATTACCAACTATGGACTCCAGTTAAAAAAACGGTATCCATAATGACTTTGAATCTTTGTTTAACCGGTAAAATAAATAACTAAGGTGGTGCTTCAGGTACTTGTTGATCAATAAGTAAAAATCGAGATAATCTATCAGCTAAATAATTATCAGTACCTTTAATATGTTCAAACTTGATATGATAATTTGAATTAATAATACTATCCTTAAAAACAAGCCATCTTCTTTGACTAATTCTTTTGCTATTCTTATTTTCGAAGAATTTTACTATTGCTTCACAATCAGTTCTAACTAAAATTTCATTTTTATTAATAAGGAACAATCTAAAACTATCAAGAGCATATTTAACTGCTAATATTTCTTGATCTATACTACTGAGATTCCTTTTCTTTTTCTTGTCCACTAGCATATCTACATAATTCTTCACTAGATTTAGGACTATATTTATTGGGTTTTCTTTTAAGAATACCACCCCAACCTTGTTCACATCCATCAGTTTCTACTATCATATAATCACTATCTAAGGGTAATTTAAGGTCGGTAATTTTTAAATGACTTTTTTAACTAAATCAATTTGTTTGTGATCTTCTACATTAAATTGCTTCATTCCTGTAGTTCCTATTTTACTGTATAAAGGTCCAACCATTTTTCCTAAATTATGTATAAAAGGTCTAGCATAATTAACTAATCCTAAAAAGGCTTGTAATTCTTTGATGGTTTTAACAGGAGGAAAATCTAAAACTTTCTTAGCAATATGAGGCTGTAATTTTATTCTACCGTTGCCTAATTCTATACCTAAGAATTCTATATTAGTTTTAAAGAACTGTGCTTTTTTACTACTAATGACTATCCCATTTTTATCAAATTCAGTTAATACTTTCTTTAAATGTTCTACATGTTCTATTTTATTTTTACTAAAAACAAGAACATCATCTATATAAACTGCTACAAAATTTCTATATTTACTAAAAATATCATCCATTTTTCTTTGAAATATACTAGGAGCATTTTTTAAACCAAACGGCATAACTAACCATTCAAAATGTCCTAAGGGACAAGTAAAGGCTGTCCATTCTATACTATCAGGATGCATTTTAATTTGCCAAAAACCGGATTTACAATCAAATTTACTAAATATAAAATTATTTTGTATTCTATTTATCAATTCTATTTTATCAGGAATATCATAAGCATCATCAATTGTATTATCATTTAATCTTCTATAATCTATAACCATTCTACTTTTTCCTCTAACTATTTCACTATGCTTGTTAACAATAAAAGCAGGAGATCTATGTGGGCTAGTACTTCTTCTAATAACTTGTAATTTTTGTAAATCATTTATATGCATTTCAAATTCTTTAAGGTTCTCATTAGTTGCTTCTATTTTCTTAGAGACTATTCTAAATTGAGGATCTTTTAATTCTAATTTACAATAAAGAGAGTTTCTTGACCAGTGATATTGAGGGTTTTCTCCAAATATATTATCTTTTTCTAATCTACTGATAATGTTATCTATTTCATAATGTCCTGTACTAAGTAAATTGTAAAGAGAAAAATAATTTAAATAAGGTGTTATTTCTATATATTCTAAATCTTCTATATCTTCTATATCTAATTTTTCTTTATTATTTTTACAACTACCAGGAGTGGTGCAGTGACATTCTACTTCCTCATTTATTAATTGATGCTTTATAATTTCAGTAGTGTAAGGGATGGGTGGTGTTTCTAATAAACTAAGGTTATTTTTATGTAAGATAATACCATAATAATGATTTAAAACTAAATTTAAACCTATAATAAATTTAACTTTACTGAGGGAGAAATCTCTAAGACATATCCTACTAGGACTAATAAAAGGGTTTGTGTATCCTTTTTGGTGTAAAAGGCTATTTTATATTTACTTAACTGTCTATCATATTTAAAGAGTTGACCATCCATTTGTTCTGCAGAAAATTGTTGATCTAGAGGAATAGGGTTTTGATATTTTAAAGGAATAAGTTTACTATCAAGAACAAGTGTTACTACAACTTGAGTCTAATGTACCTATTACTTCTAAATTCCAATTGTCAATAGTTATTCTACATTTAATTGTTATTGTATATATTCTAGAATGTTTTGTAGATAAATATTCTGTATTTTCATTAGAAGGTGTTATAATTTCTAATTTTTCTAAATTTGACCGAGTTTTCCTAAAGTGTCTTTGAATTTTAGTCGTTGCTAGATTATACTTAATGGTTTCTAATTTAATATATCTTTGAATCATATAAGCATTTTCATAATCTTCTATACCTAAATAATAAGCTAATTGTATACCATAAATATCTAATCTATCCATACCTTTTTAATTGTAATTCTAATAAGTCAAGTTTCTTTTGAATTTCATTAAGAAGATTTTCTAAGTGTAAAATTCTAAGTTCTACTGTTTCATACTTTGGAGTAAGAATAGGTTGTTTTTGAATTGAAGGTACAGGAATATTATGATCTTTAAGACAAAAAGTGCATGCTTCTTTGTGACAGTGATCACATTTATAACGAAGATGTAAAACAGGATATTTAAAACAGTACATACATGGTTTATCATTACTACCTCTATTTCCTATCCAATTATGAGAACAAAAAGTTGTCATTATTGTTATGGTTTATCTATTGGTAAATTAACAAATTCTTCTATCCATTCATCTATTTCTATTTCTAATTTATCTTTTTGAGAAGTATTATCTATTATCTCATCTATATGTTCAGGACAAAATAATAAATCATCTATCCAAGAATCTAGGTCATCAAATTTGACTTGAGTATTAAGAGTAGGTTCTTCTAAATGCTGATTAGATGCTACTGGTAAATTGAGATCTTGACTAGTACTAGGTATAATACTTCTATCCTTTCCTAATGTTTCATAAAATTTCTTTAAATTAAGTTGAGCTTTTTCTAGTTGGTTGTCAAAACTATTGCCTATAAGATTTTTTATCATACGTTCATGTCGTCTTTGGAGATTGTATTTCATATAAGATAATTGTTTTAAAACATAAGTTCTATTATTACTAAAATCAAATGATTTCTTTATAGAATCGAAATATCTTCTAATATTAAGCTAAGACATTTTCCATCTAATCTATATTCTAAAGTACCTTTACCTTTAGTTATTCTATGTGACATATTAACAAGTGCTCATGTAAATCGTTCATTTTCTTCTATATTTGAAAGACACCTCTCCTCTCTTGTATCACTTGAAACACACACCGGAGAACACACACCAGAACATCGATCATCATATCCTCTCTTAGTTTGAAGCTTGTATACGTTTGATTTGCAGTTGTATTTCCGATCAATATCTATAAAACTGTAAGTTTGTATTATTTTTGTTTTAAGATGTTAGCTTAAAACCCCTCCGGGAAGGAGGGGGATTGATAATTGAATATCTTCAGGAATCATATGCTTGTAATGGATATTTCTTCTTATATCCTTTCCGCTTTCATTGTTGACCTTGGTTTTCATCCTTTTCTTTCTTTTTATTTATTAATCTTTTACATGTATTGTCCTTAGTTCAAGAGACTCTGTTAGGCTTAAGAAATATCATGTGAATATTTTGGATGCCTATTAGCCGAAAGGTTAAGGTGAGATCCGAGGACGTTGCTGTCATCTGTTTTTTACTATTCTTATGATTAATAGACACTGGTTAGACTTAAAGAACTTGTATGGCCTGTTAGGAAGAGTGTCCGTTGTTGGCCTTGGAATGGTTACGATGTCTATTAGCGCAAGGTTAAGGTGAAGTCATAAGAAGTTGCTTTAAAAAAAAAAAAAAAAAAAAAAAAAGTTATCCTGCGGAGGAAAAGAATAAGAGATTTATTCTCTAAATCTTGACCAAAAAATTCGCTGACGCTCGAGTGGAGACCCCCTCACCAAGACACGTATCTACCATGTTTGTTTATGAAAACCGGGTTATCCCTTGGGAGGTAAACACTACATGCCGCCCGTGCCATGTATACCACTACGTGCCCAAAGGATAACCGGTTTTCATAAAAGCAGATCAGAGTACGTGTCTTGGGCGAAACTAACCCCTCGAAGCTTCAACGAATTTCTTTGGTCAAGATTTAGAGAATAAATCTCTTATTCCTTCCCTTCCTCCACGATATACCTTTCTTTTTTTTTTTTTTTTTTAAAGCAACTCTTATGACCCCTGCCCTTAACCTTGCGGCTAATATTGGTATCGAGCAATTACTATTCCTGAAATATTTTGTTATCATCCTTATCTTTCCCAGGCTTTAATTACTTATCTTCAATCCTTATGAGCTTTGCTTATTAAATTTAATATGAATAATAATTGGAAAATTGTTGTAGGAATTACTTTTTTAGACCATACAGATTTAGATGTAATGATGGATCTTAAGTACAAATTAGGAAACGAATTATATAGATGTTCAACTGATAAAATTATGGCTATACATCATAATGAAGACTTATTACAGTTAGTATATAATTGGTCAGATAGTGTTATTTCGGATTTAATAAAAAACTCAAATATGCCAGCATTAAAGAAGTTAAAATTAGATGATAGTACGGATCCTAGACCCACGAACTTTACAGATCCTAGACCTACGTCATTAAAATGAATGTTAAAAGAATAGAGTATCTAGATTTAGAAATAGAGACATACAATAAGGTTATACGTAATTTAAGTAGAAATTCTAAACTACGTTGTCACTTCCAAACTAGTCAACCCATAAACCATGATTTCCATTGTGACCAGCCCGTATTAAATACTATCATAGATTTAATAATTACATTAGGAATCAAGTTAGACGAAATAAATAAACATAATGAACAAGTAATATTAAATATTAGAGATAGATCAATCAAATTACAATCGTTAGTTATAGAAAAGTTAGAAAATATAGAATACATAAAATCCCGGAATAATGATATATATGCAAAAATGAAGACTCTTAATTATTCTAGCTCTACAACTATAAAAACTAGTCAAGATACAATTATAGAAAAAATAGGATCCCTTTTAAAAAGCTTAGAAGAATTAAAACAATTAATATTATCATGAATACGGAAGAATACCAAAGAGCTTTAGATTTAACAACAGATTATTTACCCGAACCAGTAGGATATTCTAGACACAATTCAACTACACCTACTGATAAACAAGTAATACGTCAAAATAATACTATATTATGTCTCCAAGAAATTATAATATCAAAATTGAACTTTATAATCACAAAATTAGATAATCCTTCAATACCTCCACCTGTAACTCCTATTCGTAGTATAGACGTAGCTGATATAATAAATAGATTAGATAAATTGAATCTCGGTGAACCATCTGTAAAAAAGAAAATAACTTTTAAAGATAAAAATCCTCTTTTTGGCATTAGAAAATGAATTTAGCAAGACATTCGTTCTCGGGATCTAGTAGAACCTTATCTAATAGGACACCAACACCAGTAGAACAAACTAATATAAATAATGGTACATTTTTAGGTAGAATTTTTAGAGGTAGTAGTTCTAGCAGTAGTAATAATTCGGAACCTATTAGAGCTTTGGAACAAGTTATAGATTTAGACTCTAATTTAGATTTATATAGATATGACCAAATTCGATTATTAAATCCTAGAGTTTTATATAGGACAGGTCCACTAAATCTTGCAACTAGCTTATTACAAATTAGTAGAGAAGAACAAGTACAAGTCACAACAAATGCAGTTAATTTAGATATTATTAGCAAGGAATCAATTAATAAAATTAGGAAATCGGGTAAGAGATTAGCTCATCTTGGTTTAATTATGGTAGCAATTAGAGGACTAACTAGAAAACATGTAGGAGCAAAGGTATTAGTAGTACTCTTAGATAAAAGTTGCGTAAAGATGCAAGGAAAGCTACTTTAGCAACAATGGAATTAGATATGAGTAAAAACGAAGCTTTATTTTATTATAGCCCCGATCTTTTACTTTCTATAAATGATTTAGATAAGATAGTAATAGGATTACAAGCTAAAGGTTATGAAAATTTTATTAGAAATGATGGAAATTTATTAATAAACATAGGAGTTTTAGGAAAACTTACAAATGGTAGTTGTATTCAAAGTAAATTAAATATAGAAGGAATCACAAAACCCATCATATCAAAAGGAATCAAATTTTTAGAACCTATGAAAATAAAAGCAGATAATTTAGAAGGATCGGAATGGAATTTAGGGAAAAATTTATCTAATTCGGAATCTATTAATACACCTGAATCACATGAAATGTTTAAAAACCGTGATGGATCATATTCTTTAAGATTTAGTGACTATACTGAACAAACTCAAAATAATTTAGACATTGAAGAAATAGAAGACAATGAATAGACTACCAGAAGGCCAAATAGTAGTAGGAACAGGTATAGACTTAACATTAGATGAAGTTCTAGCCTTAGAAATAGAAATGATAGAATTAGGACATTTATTAGAAACTGATTATCTTGAACATACTCCTAAAGGATACCGGGTAACTTATGAAAATATTAATTATGACCTAATGGAATCATCTAATACACCACAAAATCAAGCTCCTAGTACGTCTAGTAATACACATGCACAAACATATGCTAGTCAACGCCAATATCAAATAGGACAACCACCTAGAACACCTTATTCAGCATATAATGATCATAATGAAGGTAGGATATTTCGGAACAAAGGACGAAGACTTCCTTTAGAAACATTAGATAGTAATTTATTAATAGATAATGGTAAGATACTTAATTTAACTGCACATGACCCACAGATATGGCCAACATTATTAGAAACATGGTCTCAAATAGTTACTAGAGAATATACTAAAGATGATTTTACTTTTGATGCTGTAGGAATGTATAATTATTTAGAAAAATTCTTAGGAGAAACAGCAAGAGCACTTTGGGAAAGCTATAAAGCAAACTTCCCTGTAGAATTTGCTAGAGATATAGAATTAGGAGATAATCCTTATAATTTCACAAATAAAATAACTCTGTTAGTTCTTGGCGAACAACCAAATATTGGTTATGATAAAAAACAAGAAACAGCATTAAAACAATTAGAAATGTTACAACTTAGAAAATGGGAATTCTGTAAACCTTTCTTTTTAGATTTTATGCATCATAGTACTGTAGCAGGATGTTATCATAATCAAACTATAGGAGAAAAATTATTTTTAAAACTTCCAGATCCCTTAGGAACAAAAATTTTTAGGCAATATCTAGAAGAAAAACAAAAATCAGTAGCTGAAGGAAAGTATATTCCTGTCTTAGATAATGTAGGTACTAAAATAAAATTTGTAATTGAAAAATTGGTAGAAAAATGTACTGATATAACAATTAGCAAACAATTAAAAGGAGATTTTCTGAATCCGCAACAACTTGCTCATTTTCTCTTCTTCTCTTCTTCTTTCTTCTTTCTGATCAAGTTCCATGTCACTATCATTTTCATCAAATTTCTTCAAGTAATCACTCACTTTTGAGGCATTAGGTTCTTCAACAACTTTCTCATCACAGCCTTTCAATCATTTTTGAAGCCTTTTATTGTAGACATCGATATGCTTTTCTTTACTAGAGCAGCCAAGAAATATGCCTTCATCAGCTCTATCTTCAAATTTTCCCAAAGCTTGATCTTTGTTCTTGACAAAACACTTGCTGCCAAAAACTCTAAAATACTTGACATTTGGCTTCCTTCCATACCAAAGCTCAAAAGGTGTCTTCGTGGAGTGTGGTCTCAATAGTGGTCTGCTTTTGCACATGTACAGCCGCAATGGTTGCTCCAAAATTTTTGTGAGATTTTGTTTTCAATCATCATTGAACGAGCCATTTCTACCACTGTTCTATTTTTCCTTTCTACCACTCCGTTTTTGTTGAGGGGTTCGAACACTTGAAACTTGATGTTGAATACCATACTTCTCAAGATAAACTTCAAACTCATGTGAGGTGAATTCCTTTCCATTATCAGTTCTTAGCACTTTGATCTTTTTGCCAAGCCGATTCCGTGCTAATCTCGGTACCTTTGAAACAACCAAGAGTTTCATTCTTGTGTTTAATGTGCATGATACACATCATTCTAGTCATCCACGAATAGTATGAAATATCTTTCTCCATTGATGCCCTTATGTCTCATTGGACCATAGATATCTGGAGTGAATTAGATCAAGTGCTCCTTTTGAATTGTGTTCTTTCAACTTGTGAGATATATTGGCCAATTTCCCTTTTGACATGTAGCAAATTGAATCTTTGTCTCTCTTTAATTCAGGTAAATTACTAACACTTTGTTCTTTACAAGTTCTCTCATGCTTTTTCGATTGATGTGTCCCAATCTTTTATGCCACAATGTATTCTCATCCGAACTAGACAACAAGCAAGTATTCTCTTTCTCATCAATGAGATACAAGTCCTTCTTGTTCCTTGTTCCTTTTGCAACAATCTCACCACTCTTAAAACTCTTCACAATGCAGCCTTATTGTGTAAATAATACTTCATGTCCAGAATCACAGAGTTGGCTCACACTCATTAAATTGTACTTGAGTCCATCAACGAATAGAACTTCATTAGAAAACAGCTTTTCACTTCCAAAAGTAGCTTCACCCAAGCCTCTAATCTTTAGGCCACTTTTATCAGCAAATTTAACAAAGCCTTTCTCAACATCTTGTGTGTTCTTTAGAAGCTTTTTATCTCCTGTCATATGAGAGGTGCAACCACTATCTATGACCCATGATGCTTCTTTTGTTTTGGTCTTCAAAGCAATTTCTACAACATTTGCTTGTTCAATCCTTTCCACTTTTCTGTATACTTTCTTTCCTTTCTTGATCATTCATATTTACTTGTCTTGGAATTTGGTTGGGTAGAGTGGTCCTACATTCGCAGCATAGTGACCCATCAAGCTGCATCTTTTGCATTCAACTGCATTTTCTTCCAAGGCCTTGAATCTATTGTTCAAGGGGAAAGAAAATGTTGTGGGAGATTGCATTCTTCTTATATGTGGATGAGTCATTCTTGTAGAATAAGATCGTGGATCTTGTTTCACACACTGGAAAGACTGATTGCCCCATCTTCCTCTGGTTTTGATAGTTATACCCCCAAACCTCTTACCAACCTGCCTCAAAAAATGGGTACGGACCAGTGTCTTAATCTTGTTTCTACACTCAAATGCTCGATGTCCATACTGACCACAACTGAAACAATACCCATTGAACCTCATAAATCTGCCCCGTCTTCCAAACTGAATTTTAAAAGACTGATTTGCCCTCTATTTCTTGTCTTTGCAAAAACTACTTTTTCTTTGTTTGGTGAAAATGATTTCCCCTTTTCATTTGCTGTTGTAACTCTCTATTTTCTTCCTTTGTAGCCTCAGAATCATCTGTATAAAAAACTGGATGAACCACTTGTGTCTTACCACTATTTTCAGCCATCAATGGTGTCGTGTTGACCTCTTCAAACCCCAAACCTTGTTTTCCCATTGAGTGTGGCCTTTGCATTTCAATACACTTCTTTAACTTCATTGAGTTCTAGCTTCTTCATTCAGCATACTAGAGCTTGCTCCACAAGGTGCAACAAATGATGTTTCCATAAATGCTTTCATTTTGTTCTTTGCATTATGTTCAAGAGTTTCCACTTGTTTTGCCTTTGCAACCAATTTAATGCCCATGTCATCATTGATCTTCATTTGTTCTGCAAGATCTTGTTTTCTTGTTCAAGCGTTTCTTTCTCTACGTTGATCAAAGATAACATATCTTCTGAAGTTTGTAGATTAGTAGCACCACTTAGTAGTTTATCAAGTTCTTGCTCAAGCTGATGCACTTTCTCTTCAAGTAATATCTTCTCATCCTCAAATCTCTCAGCAATAGATTGTATATCTATCATTGCAGTTTTGGCTTTCTTTTTCTGTATGCTTAATTCATTAAGTGCACCTTCAAGTTCAAGTTTCAAATCAACTCTACCTTCTATTTCTTCTTCAGATTGTTCTTCCTCAGCAGTAGAATTGACTTTTACAACCATAAGATTTTCTTCACCTTCTGAATCATCAGTCTCACTTGAATACGAGTCACTCTCCGAATCTGAAATTTCCTTGAACTTCTTGCTCATGTAATTTCTCTTTTTATAGGATGCCTTTCCATTTGACTTAGAGTATGTTTTCTCCTTACTCCTTGAATCAAACCTCTTTTGAGCTCTCTTAATAGAATGATCATCATTTTCATCTTCAGTCTTCTTAGGGCACTTGAATGCAAAGTGTCCTATGCCACCACAATTGAAACACTTCAAAGGTAGCTTTCCTTTGCATCTTCCACTTTACTTTTAAGATTCCTCGAGATGAAAGCCATTGCTCTTTCAAACTTATCATCATCCTCAACATCTGGTTCTTTCTCTTTGATTTTAAGTGACTTAGTGGTCTTAAAAGCAACCTCTTTTGATGACTTGGTTGTTTGTTCTCTTTTGTTGTTTGTTCTCATTTCATATGCAATGAGAGTACTTTGTAGATCATCCATGGACACAAAATCAAGGTCTATTTCTTCAAAATCTTCTTCACAACTGTAGAGTCCTCAACCTTCTCTCCAAGTCCAGTCATGGAGCTTACAATGTCAATAACCCTGTTGAAATAATCTTCAATAGTCTCATCATCGGACATACTTAGAGCCTCAAACTTACTCCTGTAAATTTGTAGTTTGGCTTCCTTTATCTTTGAGCCTCCTTCATAGATGTTCCTTAGCTTTTCCCATTTATCATGTGCTGTCTTGCAATTTATAACTTTGGCAAGTTCTTTTTGAGTCAAGGCATATAAGGCATTGATTGCCTTTCCATCAAGCTCAAGATTTCTAGTATCAGCTGCTGTCATTACACCATCTTCTTCTATTGTGGTGTATCCATCTTTCACAATTTTCTGAACCGCAAGACCCATAGATAGAAGATATGCATTCATTCTTGTTTTCCAAAACTGAAAATTCTGATCATCAAATATAGGAACTCCTTTGCTGTTTACCACACTGGAATCCATACTAAAACAAAGATAACTTGCACAGAAAATGCTCAAATAATGTTCCTCAAGTTTAGGACACGTAGAAGTACCGATATAGTATCACAAAAACAAAAACCAGCAAGTAATCAAGCCAAATCCAAGTATTGCACAAAACATATGTTTAAGCCAAATCAATCCAAAAACCAGCAAGTAATCAAGACAACTCTCAGCATACACAAGATAGGTGTTTAAACCAAATCAATCCAACCAAGCTCGATACCAATTGATATGTCGCAAGAGTGCACCGAGAGGGGGTGAATCAGTGCTCAACTACTTTTCAAAACTCAACAGCCCCCAACAAACTCTTTTTAACAAATTTCAGCAACCCAACAAATTATTTATATGCAGTTTAACTAATGTGATCCACTTCTTGATTTAGCTTCTTTTGTGAGATGCACTTTTATCCCATATGATATATGTTGACTCACACACACTTGCATAAAAGTAAGGAGACAATCAATTTACGTGGTTCACCACCAAAAGGTAGGCTACATCCACGGTGATAGGGTTCACTACCCTTTCACATCAACTTCACTAGCAACTTGTTTATCACAATGCTCTTCACTAGAGCTACAAAGAAAGCTCATTGCCTTACTCACACAATCACAATCACAAGATAAAGAGTAGAATCACTTCCTACTTTACCCAAGACAAATGATGCCTTCCCTATCACTTAGGTTTGGCACAAACATACATACTCCAATGATATATAGAGTTCACAAAGATATTACAAACTCAATCAAAATGCCCATAACTTTCTCCCATAGAAAAATACATCAAAAGATACAAAGGAGTGAGAAATACTTTGTCACCTTCAAGTTGATGAGTAACCTTTCTTTGATGTGTTCTCCAACAGCTTCCTTCACTATCTTCAAGAATGGATGATAAGATGAACAATACCACAGCACAATACCACAGATTTCTTTGCTAAGATGAACATATATTCTTCAATGATATGTCAAAGATATGATTAAACTTCCTCCATGAAAATAGGTAGAGAGTGGCTATGAAGGGTTTTTCTTGGAGAGTTTTCTCTATCGTGGCTGCCTAAATTCGTGCTTAGCTTGATAACCATAAACCCTAGAAGTTAACATTATATGTTACCCCTTCAAATCATGCCCTAAAGCTCTTTTAATCTTGCCCCTTGATTTTTTTAATGAAAATGTAATCTTCACCCTATCTTGGCCCTTGATTCTTTAATGAAAGTGTAATCTCCACCCTTAATCTATTAAAGTGCTCACACCAAGACTTGTAGAATTAATCAAGTATATAATCATCAAGTATTTCATTTCATGTCATTAGCAAGAGTGTCACCCCAACATAGATGCATTAGGTTCCAACAATTACAACACAAGCACTTTTCTAAAAGGACTCAACAGTTTTTGCTCAGATTATTAACACACATGTTAATAGATCTACAACACAACCTTTAGGTTTTGGACCTTTTGTTACTTGCAATATCAATAGGAGTGGCAATTGAAAAGGAGAACTTGACAAGGGTAAGTGATTCCACGACGCCAGTCGATTCTAGTATTTTGCAGGATATTGGGATAACCCATGTAAGCATACCCCCAAGTCCCAAGGAAGAAGAAAAGCAACAAAAGTCGGACAAGAATATATCTTATATTCCTAAGAATGAGTTCGAGAAATTTATGATGGATGCTATTAATGATCAAAAGGAAGTAGCATATCAACAAGATATTCGCCTAAAGAGGTTAGAGGCAAAGAGTATGAATAGTTATTATAAATCTTTGCAACCAAATATGAAGCCGAAAATAACAACTCCATACTACGATTCTGCGGATGAAGATGTGGAAGAAGAATATTCTCCTGCAGTCCTTCTACAATTAATTAGTTCCTTTCTCTTTCTTTCCCGTTATTTCTTAGTTTTTCGTTATTTCCTTTGTTTCGTTTTTGGATTCTTTCTTTCTTTTTGTAAATAAGTACGTTAAAGAGTCTTATTTGGTATTTTGGCGTAATTCATGACTACTCTATTTTATTAGAAGACTGGATGCTCCAGTTTAGGGTTTTCATGAATAGCATCTGGATGTTCCAGATAGGACTTATGTGCTATAAATTGTTTGAATTGTTGGATGTTCCGGACAAATATTTTTCTAGATAGATGTTGAGTGTTATGAAATTATTGTGAATGCATTCACAACTTGATTTCATTTACAGGCTATATCTATTGTTGAGGATACTTGTCATTATAATCAAAGTCATTATGGATAAAATTGCAATCAATTGACCATACAGGTAACTTGAGTAGGATATTCTTTCATTATAGGAATCTTATTGAGAAGACATGGTAATGTTCTTCTACTTTTGAGGCTTCTAAAAGCTTTATAGGGATTTATTCTTGAAAGAATTTTGAGTTACTCTATAAATCTCTTGATCTATATTTCTCCAAAATATTTAGTATTAATTTATCCTTTGATATTCTCTCTTTTTAAATTGTTTATCATTTGATAAAAAGGTACTAAATAACATCACCATCTTATTCTGATAATTTCTTAGGTAATTTTGTGATATGACTTTGAAGGACGATATTCGGACAACAAGAATCATCATCGATTCCTGGTTCTTTTTCTTTCCCTTTTTCTTTTCTTTTTTCTCTTTTTCGGTTTTTCCCCTGTTTTCGAATAAGTGTGTGGTGTCTTCGAATGTTTCTGCTGGTCTCGAAAATTTTTCAAATTCTTTTTGGAAAAAAAAAGGTTTTTCAAAATCTATCTCGAATAAATATTTTATGCGGAATGATTATTTACTCAATCTATGATATAAATTAACTAATTCAATGCTTATGTCTTTTGGAGATGATGAGAAATCTTTATAAAAGTTTGATACAAGTCCTTTTATAGGAAATTCCTGAATGATTTTTGAGCATAAAAATTTGATTAACTGTTTGATTGATAGATTATTTTCGGACACTTGAGGTCATAGCATGATATCTTTTGGAATGCATGATAGCTATTGTGGTTGCTTGAAAGAATTTGAGAAGAATGCCATTCATTTTGTGTTGATTTATTTTTTGGTAATAAGAGTCTGTTTGCATGTATCCTTTGCTACTTGAGAACCATTCCTAAAGGGAATTAAATGCCCGGTGCCCTAAGGTCTTTGAGGTCCGGGAGCCACCGGATTGGGACTCGTTACAAGGGTAGTTAAAGTTGATATTGTTAACAACAACATTCTTTTTAGAGATTTTATTAAAAAAAAAAATTTGCATTCGAGAAAAAAAAAAAAAAAAAGTTTAGATTATTTGACATTCTACTTGGGTTCCTAGAGTGATTATGATGAGTTGTTGTGAACCCTAAAAGATTGATGTGCTATTATTTCTTGTTGTTTGGGGAGAACTTATTGATTGAATTAGTGAAGTCAAAATCACACACTACACCTCGAGAGAAATTCTATGATTTGACATGTGTTGAATGAATATAAGTTTCAAGTTGTTTCTAGTTGATCTTTGCAAAGAAAAGTTTATGAGGCAAGCAAGAGTATTATATTCTTTTTGCATAATTGAAAAGTTTTGATAGAATTGATTTTCAAAGGAGTAAATTTTTGGAAATTTTACTTTTTGATTTCATGATATATGAAGTTTGGAAGATTATTCTGTGTTTAAGTAATTTGCTTGAGGACAAGCAAAGGGTTAAATGTTGGGTAATCTGATGTGTCAGATTTATATCGTATTTTTAAGGGGTAATTATGTTTAAATAGTTTAATTTAGAGTCTAATTAGACTTAATTAAATGGAAATTACGCAAATTTGCTCTGTTTTCGCTTTTTGGAAGTTTCATGACTGAAATTGAAGAAATGAAGAAATCGGGGACTAAAAGTGCAATTTTTGGAAAAAATGAAACACGGGCGTGTTCCTGCCCGTGTTGATGGGCGTGTTGGCTTGGCAAGGGCGTGTTCAGCCCGTGTTGCTGGCCATGTTGAAGACACGCGACACGGGCGTGTTCTTGCCCATGTTGCTGGGCGTGTTGAGGGCTGTTTTGGCGTCCCACATCGAATTTTCACTGTTTTCAACCCCTTTTCTACTCCTATAAATAGAGGCAGCATCCAAGCCTTTGGAACACACCACCAATCCACCAGAGAGTGCAGAGTTAAGAGAATTCGAGGGATTTCGAGTCTCCACTCCCATGGATTCTCGGAAATTACCCTCATAGTTACATATTTTCTAGTTATTATATTGTTCTTCTTGGCTTAGGGTTTGAGCCTCGACCATAAGGGAGAGTTCTATAACTTAGTTGAGAGGTGTGATTCTAGAAGATTTAGTGGGCAAGACAAGGAGGAAGGTTAGTAGGGTTCGAGAAGAATCGAAGGTCAAGTCCCGTCGTCGAAGTAGTGACAACCAAACGACAACCTTTCTTTTCCCTCTTCTCAAGTCTATTATTTTTCATTCTTTATTTACTTTAACTCTGTCTCATGGGATTCTTTTATTATTAATGATACAATTAGAGCTTTTATTAATTTCCGGGAAGGATCTTGTTTGTGATTATCATTGTGATTATTATTGCTTTATGCTTTCAACTTAGTTTCTTATTCAATTTATGCCTTGACATATAGTTTTGCATCTAGTTGAGCATATAGTTGGAATAATTAATTAATTGACGGTTTGTTAAGGAGACCCGACCATAGGAGAATTAATGAATTGTCGGATTAGGTGTAATAACTTGCATCGACCATAATGAGGTTAGGCAACCTAATAATCTCGAGTTAGTAATCAATGCAAATCTTAAGATTAACTTATTAAATTCACGACTTAATAATTAATCTACGAAGGTTTAGGATTACTTGCAACGACCCGTATTGAGGTAATCACATTAGATAACTCGGGTACGGTAGTAAAGTTAATATTAATCACAATTGCCTTAGATCTCGCTTTAAAGCTACATCTTCGAATATGAATCCTAATTCATATTTGTTTCAATTCTATTTATGTTCTAGCAACAATCTCATGAATTGATTCTTATCCAAGGGTGAACTTTTGTTATATCTAATAATTGCTTATAACCGTTGTCAACGTCTTTGGGTCTATACGATATTTTATAAATGTAAAATCGTTGATGCTTTCATGTTACTATCTGCATACGATAGGTATTCTGCCTTAGATTTTGGTTATTTAAGTGACAACCTATTTGTTTTTCTTGAATTAATCTCAATCATAATTTATGCTAAAAATATAGTAACCAAAATTCACATCATGGCTCCACCAAATTCAAGTTTAAAGTAGAATTTCTTCCATACGGATCTTGGCAAAAAATTCCTAGATTAAGAACACTTGAATGTTAATACAAATAGATTTCCTATCAATCATCCAAGGTCCGGTCCATCAATAGGAAACTAATCACATTAACTTGGCACTAATCGTATATCCAAAGTCCGGCCTAAAATTAGTATTAATCCGAAACCACAATCTCAAATCAAAACTTATACTAAAGATAAAATTCATATCTAAAGCCATCAATGAAATTGCAATTCGAATTAATAAAACCACAATCATTCAATCCAAGAATATCACAATATCTCAAGTAAATTGTAAAATAAAACCAACCAAATCTACCTATAAGAAATGTAGAAATGAGAGTTCCTAAGGTTGGTTAACTAATTACAAAGAATAACAAGGAATAATAGAAGAAAATGAGAAAGTGAAACATAGACATTAAACCTTCTTCCTCTTCAACTTCTTCTCTTGATTCTTCTTTGCTTCTTCAACTTGGATCTTCAATTTGTGTAGTCCAAATACCCTAGAATAGATTCAGTAGATTTCCTTACGGATCGAGGCAAACCTACCTAGTTAATCCCAAGATACTCAATACTACAACAAGTAGAGAGTAATCTCTAAGAAAATTGGAAAATCAAAGTATAGATCTCTCTCTAAGTTCTTACCAAACCTTTACATTTAAAATGGTAGAGTAACAGTAGCCTAATCCAACCTCTAAAATATGGTAAAAATCCAATAATTTATAGATAACCAAAAAGGGGGTAAAATAGTCATTTTACAAAGAAAACAATGATTTTGGCATGACTACGGGCGTTGCCCTTTATTCTGTAAAGGCGTATTGATGCCATTAAGTCCTACGGACGTAGAATCCAGAGTGCAACGACCGTAGAGCAGGTAGTTATTTTATATGGGCATGATGCACAAAAGGGCCCAGGGCGTATTAGCTTCCAAGGGCGTAGCATATTTCCGGAATATTGCTCTTTTGCCTATGAATGTATCTTTTTACTTCAATTTCGCCCGAAGTAACCTGAAAAAGAATATTTGCAATTAAACCCAAAATCAATCAATTTATCTCAATTTAATACAATAACACTCACAAATCAATTTAATACAATAACACTCACAAATCATGCACAATTTATATCCCAAAACATGATCATATTTGATGTTATCAAATACCGCAAATCAAATGGAAGAGGTTTTAGAAAGAAACAAAATAAACCATCAAATAGATCAATAGCAATTTCAACTTGATTTAAATGTGCATGAAATTTCTCAAAGATTTCAAAATCAACTAGTTTACTTTTCAAAGATCTCATAAACAAAGTGTTAAGGGATGATTCACTTCTATGCCTCATCAAGTGTTTTATGTCTAAGTCAAGAAAAATCAATTTGAACATTCATTTTCAACTTAAATACGAAAAACGATCATAAAAGCATCCTGAGTGAAGTGTGTGCTCTATCTCAATTGATGATCCAAATAACAAATTTTCTTTCAAAGCAAACTACTCAAATAGTGGTTCGGTCGATCGAAAAACTTCAACAATGAGACATAATCACAATCAAATCTCAAAAAATAAGCCACTTATTCAAAAGTAAATTTTTATTCGATTTATTTTTCTTCTTTTTTTTTCAAGGTTTTTAACATTTACTTAACAATTTCAACTTTAACTACCCTTGTAACGAGTTCCACTCCGATGACTCCCAGATCCCGAGGACCTTAGGGCACCGGGCATTCAATTCCCATAAGGAGTGGTGCTCAAGTAGCAAAGGATACATGCAAAATAACCTTTTATTCAACAATTTATTCAATGAAAATTAAAAGTGTGGCAAGTCTCTCAAAGAATTTTTCAAGTGAAAATTCAAGTCATTTCCATTCCCAAAAGACTTAATACTATTCAAATAAATTGTCCAAAAGTAGTTCATTAATCGGAACAACCAACCAAAAATAGCTATTTTGACATTCACGATTTGTAGTCATTCTAAATGAAGTGTTTTAAAATGTTCATGGATATCTTTATAATGAGCTTTTAATACTAATTTTTTTTCTTAAAATAAGTATTCTCATATCTAAAATATTATGTCTATGTGTAAGACTGTTATTACTCAAAGATCGCATTTCTTCTAATTTAATTAAATGACTATCAATATCAAGTTTAATATGGTCTAAATATTCTTTAAACATAAGACAACATGCACATTGAGAATTACATGTCCATGTTAATAAACTTTCTATAAACCTTGCCATTTGCTCACTACGGTTTTGGTCATTATCTTGTTCATTTTCTTGTTGTATAACAGATTCTAAATTAGGAGGTACTACATTATCAGGTGTGCTACGAATTTTCACATTATCACTAATTGTATTCTGTCTTCCTGGCATTATGAACAGTTATTTTCACAAGTTTCGATATATCATCTAAATTTGTTAACATAAGCTCTTCTAACTGGTCTATTTTATTTTTATATAAATTATCAGTTCCTATCAACTCTTGTGCAAAACCTAAGTTTTCGTTTTCAATTTCTTGGGAATAAATCATGTCATCTATGCTTATAATACTGAAAATACTTTCTGTATCGGATAAAGTTTCATCTATATGAAGTAAATCTTCATTTACACATTCAATTAAGACTGCTTCTTTATTTCTGTTGTTATATTTTCTATCACATTCTCTAGCTAAATGATCGGGACTTCCACAAGTAAAACAACTAAGTCTATAATTTCGTTTTCTATCAAACCTTCTAACATGTTTATCTTTACTAAGATAAGGTTTTCTTGCATTACTTTTCCTTAAATAATATTTCTTCTTATTTTTATATTTTATATAGTTTTTTGGTTTGGACTGTTTACTAGGCTTATCATATACTTGAGGTGTATAAATATTTTTACAAAAACTATACTCTCCTTTTAATTGTTTACTAATTGTTATATCAGTACATTGCTCTACTAATTTATCTATGACAAATTTTATTTTAGTACCTATATTATCTAAAACGGGAATATACTTACCTTCGGTAATAGTCTTCTGTTTTTCTTCTAAATATTGCCTAAAAATTTTTGTACCTAATGGATCTGGTAATTTTAAAAATAATTTTTCTCCTATTGTTTGGTTATGATAACATCCGGCTACTGTACTGTGATGCATAAAATCTAAAAAGAAAGGCTTACGAAATTCCCATTTTCTAAGTTGTAACATTTCTAATTGTTTTAATGCTATCTCTTGTTTTTTGTCATAGCCAGTATTAGGTTGTTCACCAAGAACTAAAAGAGTTACTTTATTTGTAAAATTGTAAGGATTATCTCCTAATTCTATGTCTCTAGCAAATTCTAAAGGGAAATTTGCTTTATAACTTTCCCATAATGCTCTAGCTGTTTCTCCTAAGAATTTTTCTAAATAATTATACATTCCTACTGCATCAAAAGTAAAATCTTCTTTAGTATATTCTCTACCAACTATTTGAGACCATGTTTCTAACAGGGTTGGCCATATTTGGGGATCATGTGCAGTTAAATTTAAGATTTTACCATTATCTATTAAAAGATTACTATCTAATGTCTCTAAAGGAAGTCTACGTCCTTTACTTTGAAATATTCTACCTTCATTCCTATCATTATATGCTGAAAAAGGGGTTCTAGGTGGTTGTCCTATAGCATAGTTACGTTGAGCTGCATATGACGTGCAGGTGCATTGCTAGATGTGCTAGGGTTTTGATTAAGTGGTGAACTTGTTGATTCCATGAATTCTTTATTTAAATTTTCATAGATTACAATATACCCATTAGATGTTTTATTAAGATAATCGGTTTCTAATAATTGTCCTAAATTTATCATTTCTATTTCTAAGGATAAAACTTCATCGGGAGATAAATCTATTCCTGATCCTATTATAATTTTTCCTTCAGGAAATCTATTCATTGTTCTTCAATTTCTTCTACTTCTGAATTTTGGATTTGTTCTGTATAATTACTAAACCTTAAAGAATAAGATCCATCACGATTTTTAAACATTTCATGTGATTCAGGAGTACTAATAATATCTTTATCTATCAATTTTTTTCCTAAATTCCGTTCAGATCCTTCTAAACTACTAGAAGTTATTTTCATTGGTTCTAAAAATTTAATTCCTTTTGATATTATTGATTTCATTATACCATCAATATTTAATTTACTTTGGATACAACTGCTATTTGTTAATTTTCCTAAGACTCCTATATTTATTAATAAATTTCCATCATTTCTAAGAAATCCTATTACTATTTTATCTAAATCATTTATAGAAAGTAATAAGTCTGGGCTACAGTAAAATAAGGCTTCGTTTTTACTCATATCTAATTCCATTGTTGCTAAAGTAGCTTTTTGAGCATCCTTTTGCCAACTTTTATCTAAAAGGACTACCAAAACTTTTGCTCCTATATGTTTTCTAGTCATGCCTTTAATTGCTACCATAATTAAACCTAGATGAACTAATTTTTTACCCGATTTCTTAATCTGTTGTATAGATTTTTTACTAATTATTTCTAAATTAACAGCATTAATTGTTACTTGTACCTGTTCTTCTCTACTTATTTGTAACAAACTAGTTGAAAGATTTAAAGGTCCTGTTCTATATAAAACACGAGGATTTAATAATCTAATTTGGTCATATCTATAAAGGTCTAAGTTAGATTCAAAGTCTATAACTTGTTCTAATGCTCGTATAGGTTCTGAATTATTACTACTAGAAGTATTTCCTCTACTTAATAATCTTCCTAAAAAGGTACCATTATTTATGCTAATCTGATTATTTTGTACTGTAGGTGCTAATGTCCTACTCGATCCAGAAAAAGAATGTCTTGCTAAGTTCATTTTGCAGTTCCTACTGGATTTTTATCTTTAAAATGTCTATCCTTTTTTATTGTTTTTCCATTTATATCTAATTTTGATAATTGGTCTATAATACTCTCAAGGTCTTTGTTTTGAGACGGGCCTACTTGTATAGCTGGAGGTACATATTTAGCTACTATATTTTCTATGTTAGAGACCTTACAGCCTATTATTTCTAAGAGAAATAATATTGTATTATTTTGTCTTATGGATTGTTTATCTGTAATATTGGCAGGAACATGAGTAGAATATCCTCAGGGGTCACTAAAATATTGTTTAGTTAATTCTAAAGCTTCTTGATATGCTTTTGAGTTCATGCTAGTATTATCTTTTTTATTTCTTCTAATATTTTTTGCAGTGTATCTATTCGAAAAATTAATGGTTCTATTAATTTTTTCGAGTAAATCTGTTGAACTGGAGTTTATTTTATCTATAGCTATAAGTTCTTTTACCTTTGCAAATATATCATTATTCCGAGACCGTAAATATTCTATATTTCCTAATTTATCTATTACACTAGTTTCTATCTTAATTAATTTATTTTTAATATTAATAAGTAATTGGTCATTCTGGTTATTAGTTTCTTCTAATTTGCTTCCTAAGCTAACTAATAAGTCAACTAAAGTATTTAATACAGGTTGGTCACAATGAAAATCATGTAATATTTGTTGGTTATCTGATTGGAAATAACAACGTAATCTGTAATTTTTATGTATGTTACGAATATATCTACTACAAGTGTTTAATTCTAAATCTAAGTAATCAACTCGTTTAATATTCATTTAAAGAATCCTTTTCCGTTTAGGACTTCCTATTGTAAGCTCAGGCAAATTTAATTCAACAATCAATTTTCAAATTAAAGTATCAGCTCAATCATAAACAATCTGTAATAAATCTTTATTATGTCTAATTGCCATAATTTTATCTGTACTACAATTAAATAATTCTTGACCTAATTTATGCTTTAAATTGATTATAACATCTAAATTTTTATTATCTAAACGTGTAATACCTATTACAATATGATGATTATTATTCATTTTTCCGAATAATGATTTAATCTGGGAAAGATAAGGAAGATAAACTCTAATAATTTCAGGAATAGTAACCGCTCCGATACCATTTTCTTACAGGGGGGTTTACAAATGATTAAACACACTACATGCCGCCCTGTGCCATGTATACCCTGTGCCCAAGAAGATAACTGGTGGTTTTCATAATTTTTATGAGTACGTGTTTTGGTGAGGCGAAATTCAAGCCAAAGCTTATCGAATTTCTTTAGTCAAGATATAGAGAATGAATCTCTTGTTCTTTCCTTTCCTCCAAACGATATACTCTTTTTTTTTTTTTTTTTAAAAAAAAAAAAACAACTTCTCATGATTTCACCTTAACCTTGTGGCTAATAGGCATCCAAAATAAATCAAAGGCCAAACACGGGCTTCTTCCCTAACCGGCCACTCACAATTCCTTAAGCCTAACCAGAGTCTATTAATCATAAGAAAACATAAAGACAAACAAACAGACATCCTTAGATCTCACCTTAACCTTTCGGCTAATAAGCATCCAAGATATTCACAGATATCTCTTAAGCTTAACACGAGTCTTTTGAACAAAGGACAACACATATAAAAGAAGAGAACAATAGAAAAAGAACAAGATGAAAACCCAGTTTATGAAGAACACAGAAAGGATATAAGAAGATAAAAGCATATGATTCCTGAAGTTATTGAGTTATCATTCCCCTCTTTCCCAGGAGGGGGTTCTAAGCTATCATTCTAATAAGAATAAAGCAATATAAACTTTAAAGTAATACAAACTTACAATCTTTATTGCTGTATTCCAGAAATACTTGTACAAAAGGAAAACTTCAAACTTTCTCACACTATATTTTCAGTCTTCTCTCTTGGTGTGTGTTTGTGTTCTAGTGTGTTTGTGTCTTCTTGTGTTCGTGTGTTCGTGTTACAAAGAGAGGCCATATATATAGGCGATTAAAGGAAAGCAAAACAAATAAAGCAAGCAAGCACTAACAACAGTAAAGCTGTCATTACAAGATAATATCACACGCAAAAACAAGAAAAGTTACACGCAAAGCTGGAAAATGTCACGCGTAAAGCGGTAAAATGGCACAGTAAAGGTGTCGGCCATTGGACTGAGTGGAGTGGTGTGTCCCACCACTAAGTAGTGCGCAGAGCACTCGGATTAAACTTCCATCATCATGTTGTTATCTTCTTGTCGGGCATCAAATTCTGCCGGATCAAGTCCTGCAGGAGCATGTCCAGTGGAATTTCGGTGACTTGTGTGTCGAGGTAATCTCCATAATTCCGGGAAACTTGATATTGGTGAATTGATTGAACATGAAACATTTGTGGAACGTCTTCCGTAACATGATTGAGGAATGGAACGTCAAAAGTTCTTTTGTGCAGGTATGGACTTCCAAAAACTTTCATATTTTTTCTTCTGGTGAAAAGTTGAAAATCATACCGGGAATATGTGAAATAAGAGGTTGTGCTGCCTGAAGATATACTCTAGCAAGAGTATATTGCTCTTCTTCATGTCCTTTGAGGAGTGAATAACCAAATTCCAAAGGCTGCTGAATTGGTATTTTGTAATCATGTGTGGTAAGCAGAATAGTGTGTCTTGCAGCATCGGGTAATGTTAAGGACTGAGGAACTGTTTCGAATTCTAGATTGATGTATCCATTATGGGTAACATCAGTCTTAAGGATTTGTTGGAGAATATATGCAAGCCTCCATGAGACGGGTTCTATATGATCAATTACTTGCCTAGGAGTAGTAATCATGACTCTTCTTATCATTCCAGTGGTAAACAAGTTTTTGAATGATAGAAAAGAATCAATATCCTTCCAAGTTCTCGGATCGATTGATGCCTGGACAAAATGGAAACCCTTGTCACACTTACACTACTGTTGAGGGTGTTTATTTTCTTTAAAAGCAAGCACACAGAGTGCTAACCCCCCCGAGGGGATCTTCTTCTTTGGTTTCGCCATTGCTCGTAACCTTTCTTTGGGTTGCAATAATATTCTGTTTAGTGTCACGAAGAACAATCTCTCTGATTTTCTCTTTAACTTCATCAAGCTTTTCCGGAAAAACTTCCAAAAATTCTTGCTTATGATTCCACTCTTTTTCCCATTCAGTCTTAAGCAAATTGAGTTCGGATGTTGTCTTCGTTAGCTCTTCTTCCATGTTTTTCAATTTCTTTTCCAATTCGGCAATCCATTTTGCTTTATTACCATTCTCGACTATCAATAACCGTTCTTTTTCACGCCATTTCGGGGAAAGTATGGGCTCGGTAGAGTCATTATGGTCGGGAGAAGGTTTTTGGAAACAAAGTATTTGGCCATTGAGATTAGTCAAGTGTCCGACTAACGCATGAATAATAGTAAGAAATTGGGTTGTTTTGGGTTGGTTGAACAGATTATCAACCGGACATTGTTGTTCCGGGAGAAGTGGGAATTGAGATCGGAAAGCATGTTTTTGGGGGAAGGTTGGAAAACTGTAGGGACCAAATTTAAATTGATTGGGAATATTAGTTGCCATCTGCAAGATCAAAATAGTATTAAGTAAAGATTCTAGGCTATGTAATAATTATTCCTAATCCCAAATGTCTCGGGCTCCCGAATGAAACGGTACCTGGATTAAGACTGAATCTTAAACTATATCCGGGGAGATTTATAAGTATCATAACTAACTATGGACTCAAGTATTAAAACGGTATCCATAACTGACTTTGAATGCTGTTTCATAGTGATTTATATAAGATAACTATGGTGGTTCTTCAATAACTTGTTGATCAAAAAGAAGAAATCTAGATAATTTATCAGCTAAATAATTATCGGTTCCTTTAATATGCTCAAATTTAATTTTATAGTTGGAATTAATAATACTATCTTTAAAAACAAGCCATCTTCTTTGGCTGATTCTTTTACTATTTTTATTTTCAAAGAATTTAACAATAGCTTCACAATCAGTTCTAACTAAAATTTCAGATTTATTTATCAAAAATAATCTAAAACTATCAAGAGCATATTTTCTGCTAGTATTTCTTGATCTATACTACTAAGATTCTTTTCTCTATATTGTCCACTAGAATATCTACAAAGTTCTTCACTAGATTTAGAACTATATTTATTGGGTTTACGTTTTAGAATACCACCCCAGCCTTGTTCACATCCATCTGTTTCAACTATCATGTAATCACTGTCTAATGGTAATTTAAGATCCGGTAATATGTTAACAGCCCTTTTAATTTGTTCAATTTGTTTATAATCCTCTGTATTAAATATTTTCATTCATGTACTTCCTACTTTACCATATAAAGGTCCAACCATTTTTCCTAAATTATGTATAAAGGGTCTTGCATAATTAACTAATCCTAAAAAGGCTTGTAATTCTTTAATAGTTTTAATAGGTGGAAATTCTAAGACTTTTTTAGCAATATGTGGCTGTAATTTTATTCTTCCATTTCCTAATTCAATACCTAAGAATTCTATATTATTCTTAAAAAATTGTGTTTTTTTACTACCGATACTTTTACACTTCTTCACACTTGAACACCAATATTTTACAGGGGGTTTTTTTCATAATTGAACACTACATGCCGCCCCGTGCCATGTATACCCTGTGCCCAAAGGATAACTGGTTTTCATAAACAAACAGACAGAGTACGTGTCTTGGTGAGGCGAAATTCTCGGCCGGAGCTTCAACGAATTTCAGATATTTCTTAAGCCTAACCAGAGTCTCTTGAACTAAGGACAATACGTGTAAAAGTAATAAACAGTAAAGAAAGAACAACATGAAAACCAAGCTAACAATGAAAGCAGAAAGGATATAAGAAGAAATATCCATTATAAGCATATGATTCCTGAAGATATTTAATTATCAATCCCCTCCTTCCCAGAGGGGTTTTAAGCTAACATCTTAAAATTAATAACAAAAATAACAAACTTACAGTATTATAGATGTTGATCGGAAAAATCAAACGTATACAAGCTTTAAAATAATCGTCACACTTCTTCACACTATATTTTTAGAGAGGATATATGATGATCGATGTATTCTCTGCGGGTTGTCGTTGGTGTGTGTTTTTGTATCCGTGTGTGAGGCCTTTATATAGGCATACAAACTAAGAGACTTACAAAGTAAGACTCGCAAACTAAGTAAGACACGCAAACTTACAAGCTAAGACAGCGAAAAGCATATTACAGCTGTCAATACAAACAAACCAAGCAAAAAGCATAAAGTAAAGATAGCCAATGGCGAGAAGTCGCCAAACAGTGATTCCATTATCGGGCCAAGTGGATGAATAGTGAAGCCGCCGGGTCTTGTCGATGAATAGTGCGGCGCACTCGGACTTCTAAAATATTTTCATTCAAGTCCATGTCATAATCATCATTCATTCCAGGTGTACCGGGGCCTGCTGTCATGAAGTCGGGTGGAGTTTCTGTAGCATGTGTATCAAGGTAATCTCCATAGTGTTTGATGAGTTGGTGTCCACTTGTTGATTGGATATGGAACATTTGAGCTACATCCTCGGTGATATGATTTGGGAAAGGAATATCATAAGTTCGGAGGTGCAAATAAGGACTGCCAAATATCTTCATATTCCGATCTTCTGAGAGGAGTTGATAATCATACCGCGGAATGTGTAGAATCAACGGTTGTGCTGCTTGCATGTATACTCTAGCCATAGTATACTGTTCTTCCACATCTCCATGAAGAAGAGAGTAGGTAATGTCAAGCGGTTTCTGTATCGCCAGTCTGTAATCGTGTGTTGTGAGCAGTATGGTATACCGGGCTGCATCGGGGAGTGTCGGAGACTGGGGAACTGTTTCGAGGTCAAGATTGATATATCCGTTGCGGATACAATCAGTCTTAAATATTTGTTGAAGTAGATAGGCTAGCCTCCATGAAACAGGTTCAATAAAATCCATGACTTGTCTAGGGTGTGAAATAATGACTCGCTTAACCATCCCAGTTGTGAAAAGGTTCTTGAAAGACAAGAGATCGTCCACATCTTCCCATATTTTTAGATCAATAGAAGCTTGGACAAAGTGAAATCCTTTATCACACTTGCAGTACTGTTGGGGATGTTTCTCTTCCTTGAAAACAAGGACACTTAGTGCCATTCCTTTTAAAGGACACTCTTTTCTTGCGGCCATAGAACGTAAGCGTACTGAGTTGCAGTAAGATGTTTTTTAGTGCCTTGGAGTGTAAACTTCTGGATCAGTTCACGGACTTCATCAAGTTTTTCGGGAAAAACTTCTAAATATTCTTGCTTGTTGTTAAGTTCTTTTTCCCATTCTTTCTTAAGTAAGCTCGGTTCGATTCGGTTTCAGAGAGCTTCTTTTCCATTTCTGAAAGGTTCCTTTCAAGGTCAGCAATACGTCTTGCCTTGTTACCATTTTCAACAATCGGTAATCTTTCCTTTTCACGCCATGCAGGTGAAAGTATGGGTTCAGTTGCGTCATCTTGGTCGGGAGAAGGTTTTGGTTGTAAATGAAGGATTTGACCATTGAGATTGGCTAGGTGGCCAACCAAAGCATGAAGAACAGTGAGAAACAGGTTTGATTTTGGTTGATTGAAAAGATTATCAACCAAGCATTGTTGTTCAGGAAACAGGGGAAATTGAGATCGAAAAGCATTTTTCTGGGAAAAAGTTACAAGATTATAAGGACCAAATTTGAATTGACTAGGGATATTGGATGCCATCTGCAATATTAAAATAATGTCAAAGACAGTAATAATAATAAAAGTTCTAAGCTATGCAATAATTATTCCTAATCCCAAATGTCTCGGGCTCCTGTAATGAAACGGTACCTGGATTAAGAGCGAATCTTAAACAATATCCGGGAGAACTAGATATAATAGATTACCAACTATGGACTCCAGTAATAAAACGGTATCCATAACAGCTTTGAATGCTGTTTAACTGGTAAAATAAATAGCTAAGGTGGTTCTTCAGGTACTTGTTGATCAATAAGTAAAAATCGAGATAATCTATCGGCTAAATAATTATCAGTACCTTTAATATGTTCAAACTTGATATGATAATTTGAATTAATAATACTATCCTTAAAAACAAGCCATCTCCTTTGACTAATTCTTTTGCTATTCTTATTTTCAAAGAATTTTACTATTGCTTCACAATCAGTTCTAACTAAAATTTCATTTTTATTAATAAGAAATAATCTAAAACTATCAAGAGCATATTTTACTGCTAATATTTCTTGGTCTATACTACTAAGACTTTTTTCTTTATACTGTCCACTGGCATATCTACATAGTTCTTCACTAGATTTAGGACTATATTTATTAGGTTTTCTTTTGAGAATACCACCCCAACCTTGTTCACATCCATCAGTTTCTACTATCATGTAATCACTATCTAAGGGTAATTTAAGGTCGGGTAATTTTTCAACAGCTCTTTTGACTAAATCAATTTGTCTGTGATCTTCTACATTAAATTGCTTCATTCCTGTAGTTCCTATTTTACTATATAAAGGTCCAACCATTTTTCCTAAATTATGTATAAAAGGTCTTGCATAATTAACTAATCCTAATAAGGCTTGCAAATCTTTTATAGTTTTAACAGGAGGAAAATCTAAAACTTTCTTAGCAATATGAGGCTGTAATTTTATTCTACCGTTACCTAATTCTATACCTAAGAATTCTATATTAGTTTTAAAGAACTGTGCCTTCTTACTACTAATGACTATCCCATTTTTATCAAATTCAGTTAATACTTTCTTTAAATGTTCTACATGTTCTATTTTATTCTTACTGAAAACAAGAACATCGTCTATATAAACTGCTACAAAATCTCTATGTTTACTAAAAATATCATCCATTTTTCTTTGAAATATACTAGGAGCATTTTTTAAACCGAACGGCATAACTAACCATTCAAAATGTCCTAAGGGACAAGTAAAAGCTGTCCATTCTATGCTATCGGGATGCATTTTAATTTGCCAAAAACCGGATTTACAATCGAATTTACTGAATATAAAATTATTTTGTATTCTATTTATCAATTCTACTTTATCGGGAATATCATAAGCATCATCAATTGTATTATCATTTAATCTTCTATAATCTATAACCATTCTACTTTTACCTCTAACTATTTCACTATGCTTGTTAACAATAAAAGCAGGAGATATGGCTATGTGGACTAGTACTTCTTCTAATAACTTGTAATTTTTGTAAATCATTTATATGCATTTCAAATTCTTTAAGGTTCTCATTAGTTGCTTCTATTTTCTTTGAGACTATTCTAAATTGAGGATCTTTTAATTCTAATTTACAATAAAGAGAATTTCTTGACCAGTGATATTGGGAGTTTTCTCCAAATATATTATCCTTTTCTAATCTACTGATGATGTTATCTATTTCATAATGTCCTGTACTAAGTAAATTATAAAGAGAAGAATAATTTAAATAAGGTGTTATTTCTATATATTCTAGATCTTCTATATCTTCTATATCTAATTTTTCTTTATCATTTTTACAACTACCCGGAGTGGTGCAGTTTATCAATTGATGCTTTATAATTTCAGTAGTGTAAGGGATAGGTGGTGTTTCTAATAAACTAAGGTTATTTTTATGTAAGATAATACCATAATAATGATTTAAAACTAAATTTAATCCTATAATAAATTTAACTTTACTAAGGGAAAAATCTCTAAGACATATCCTACTAGGACTAACATAAGGGTTTGTGTATCCTTTCTCGGTGTAAAATGCTATTTTATATTTACTTAACTGTCTATCATATTTAAAAAGTTGACCATCCATTTGTTCTGCAGAAAATTGTTGATCTAGAGGAATAGGATTTTGATATTTTAAAGGAATAAGTTTACTATCAAGAACAGTGTTACTGCAACCTGAGTCTAATGTACCTATTACTTCTAAATTCCAATTGTCAATAGTTATTCTTTAATTTTTACTACATATATCCTAGAATGTTTTGTAGATAAATATTCTGTATTTTCATTAGAAGGTGTTATAATTTCTAATTTTTCTAAGTTTGACCGAGTTTTCCTAAAGTGTCTTTGGATTTTAGTTGCTGCTAGATTATACTTAATAGTTTCTAATTTAATATATCTTTGAATCATATAAGCATTTTCATAATCTTCTATACCTAAATAATATGCTAATTGTATACCATAAATATCTAATCTATCCATACCTTTTTAATTGTAACTCTAATAACTCAAGTTTCTTTTGAATTTCATTAAGAAGATTTTCTAAGTGTAAGATTCTAAGTTCTACTGTTTCATACTTTGGAGTAAGAATAGGTTGTTTTTGAATTGAAGGTACAAGAATATTATGATCTTTAAGACAAAAAGTACATGCTTCTTTGTGACATTTATAACGAAAAAGAGGATATAAAAAAAAACAATACACATGGTTTTATCGTTACCCCCTATTTCTTATCCATAATATGAGAAAAAAAAGGTCATTATTGTTATGGCGATGTAAACAAGGACTATATTCAAACATTCAATACATGCTTTTTCGGAAGTACTATCTATTATATCATCTATCCGTTCGGGACAATATAATAAATCATCTATCCTAAGAATCTAGGTTATCGACATTTAATTGGAGTGTTAAGAGGTGGTTCTTCTAAAAATCCAGTTAAGTGTTAATTTTAAACTAAGACCTTATCCTGTATATATTAGGTATAACTCTATTTCCTATGGTTTCATAAAATTTTTCTGAATTAAGGTGTGCTTTTTCCAGTTGGTTTTGGAAACCGTTACCTATAAGGTTTTTTACCATACGTTCGTGTCGCCTTTGGAGATTGTATTTTATTTGTGTTAATTGCTTTAAAACATAAGTTCTATTATTACTAAAATCAAATGATTTCTTTATGCAATCGGAAATCTCTTCTAATATTAGACTAAGACATTTTCCATCTAATCTATATTCTAAGTACCTTTGCCTCTAATTATTCTATGTGACATATTAACAGGTGCTCATGTAAATCCTTGTAAAAGTCTTTTAACACTAATTCATTACTTTCTATTTGAGTTTGCATATTTACTATACTACCTTGGTGGGTATTAAAGGTCTGCATATGTTGTAAGTTATTCCTAAGTGTTGTAATTCGTGCTTTAAATTGTGCTATAGCTACTTTATGTTCAAAACAGGTTAAACAAGTTCTATATGTCCATGCTACTAATCCGTCTAAGAATTGATAAGTTTGTTCTTGTCTAAATTGTTCATTTTCTTCAATATTGGGAGTTTCTATAGGTGCTTTCCTGTGGTGGTACGTGAGTTTCCTGTGGTGGTTGATTTCTAATTCCGGGCATTATGATTCAATTGTTTCATCAAGATGCATTAATTCTTCAGTAAGGTATTCTAACTGATCAACCTTGTTTTGGTATAAATTATGTGGTCCTATAAGGTCTTGTGCTAATCCTAAGTTTTCAGTTTCATGTTCTTGATAAATAGTATCTTCTATGCTCATAATACTAAATATACTTTCTGTATCGGATAGAGTGTCATCTATATGCAATAAATCTTCATTTACACATTCTATGAGAACTGCTTCTTTATTTCTATTATTATATCTCCTATCACATTCTCTAGCTAAATGATCTGGGCTACCACAAGTAAAACAATTTAATCTATTATTATAATTTCTTTTCTTATCAAATCTTCTAACATGTCTATCTTTATTAAGATAAGGTTTTCTAGCATTACTCTTTCGTAAATAATACCTCTTTTTATTTCCTTTAAATTTATTCTTTCTAAATCTAGGTTTTTTATCAGCTTTATCATATGTTTGAGGGGTATAAATATGTTTACAAAAACTATATTCTCCTTTTAATTGTTTGCTAATTGTTATATCAGTACATTTTTCTACTAATTTTTCAATAACAAATTTTATTTTAGTACCTACATTATCTAAGACAGGAATATACTTTCCTTCAGCTACTGATTTTTGTTTTTCTTCTAGATATTGCCTAAAAATTTTTGTTCCTAAGGGATCTGGAAGTTTTAAAAATAATTTTTCTCCTATAGTTTGATTATGATAACATCCTGCTATAGTACTATGATGCATAAAATCTAAAAAGAAAGGTTTACAGAATTCCCATTTTCTAAGTTGTAACATTTCTAATTGTTTTAAAGCTGTTTCTTGTTTTTTATCATAACCAATATTTGGTTGTTCGCCAAGAACTAACAGAGTTATTTTATTTGTAAAATTATAAGGATTATCTCCTAATTCTATATCTCTAGCAAATTCTATAGGGAAGTTTGCTTTATAGCTTTCCCAAAGTGCTCTTGCTGTTTCTCCTAAGAATTTTTCTAAATAATTATACATTCCTACAACATCAAAAGTAAAATCGTCTTTAGTATATTCTCTAGTGACTATTTGAGACCATGTTTCTAATAATGTTGGCCATATTTGTGGGTCATGTGCAGTTATATTAAGTATCTTACCATTGTCTATTAATAAATTACTATCTAATGTTTCTAAAGGAAGTCTTCGTCCTTTATTTTGAAATATCCTACCTTCATTATGATCATTATATGCTGAGTAAGGTGTTCTAGGTGGTTGTCCTATATGATATTGACGTTGACTAGCATAAGTTTGTGCATGTGTATTACTTGATGTACTAGGAGCTTGATTTTGTGGTGTATTAGATGATTCCATTAGGTCATAATTAATATCTTCATAAGTTACCTGGTATCCTTTTGGAGTATGTTTAAGATAATCAGTTTCAAATAAATGTCCTAATTCTATCATTTCTATTTCTAAAGAGAGAACTTCATCTAGTGTTAAGTCTATACCTGTTCCTACTACTATTTGGCCTTCTGGAAGTCTATTCATTGTCTTCTATTTCTTCAATGTCTAAATTATTTTGAGTTTGTTCAGTATTAAATCTTAAAGAATATGATCCATCACGGTTTTTAAACATTTCATGTGATTCTGGTGTATTAATGGATTCTGAGCTAGATAAATTTTTCCCTAAATTCCATTCTGATCCTTCTAAATTATCTGCTTTTATTTTCATAGGTTCTAAAAATTTGATTCCTTTAGATAAGATAGGTTTTGTAATTCCTTCTATATTTAACCTACTTTGAATACAGCTACCATTTGTAAGTTTTCCTAAAACTCCTATGTTTATTAATAAATTTCCATCATTTCTAATAAAATTTTCATAACCTTTAGCTTGTAATCCTATCACTATCTTATCTAAATCATTTATAGATAGTAAAAGATCAGGGCTATAATAAAATAAAGCTTCGTTTTTACTCATATCTAATTTCATTGTTGCTAAAGTAGCTTTTCTTGCATCTTTCTGCCAACTTTTATCTAAGAGTACTAATACCTTTGCTCCTACATGTTTTCTAGTTAGTCCTCTGATTGCTACCATAATTAAACCGAGATGAGCTAATCTCTTACCGGATTTCCTAATTTTATTAATTGATTCTTTGCTAATAATATCTAGATTAACTGCATTTGTTGTGACTTGTACTTGTTCTTCTCTACTAATCTGTAATAAACTAGTTGCAAGATTTAGTGGACCTGTCCTATATAAAACTCTAGGATTTAATAATCGAATTTGGTCATATCTATATAAATCTAAATTAGAGTCTAAATCTATAACCTGTTCCAAAGCTCTAATAGGTTCCGAACTATTACTACTGCTAGAACTACTACCTCTAAAAATTCTACCTAAAAATGTACCATTATTTATATTAGTTTGTTCTACTGGTGTTGGTGTCCTATTAGATAGGGTTCTACTAGATCCCGAAAACGAATGTCTTGCTAAATTCATTTTCTAATGCCAAAAAGGGGATTTTTATCTTTAAAAGTTTTTTTTTTTTTTCGGATGGTTCACCGAGATTCATTTTATCTAATCTACTTATTATGTCAGCTACGTCTATACTACGAATGGGAGTTGCAGGTGGAGGTATTAAAGGATTATCTAATTTTGTGATTACATAGTTTAATTTTGATATTGCTATTTCTTGGAGACATAATATAGTATTATTTTGGCGTATTATTTGTTTATCAGTAGGTGTGGTTGAATTATGTCTAGAATATCCTACTGGTTCGGGTAAATAATCTGTTGTTAAGTCTAAAGCTCTTTGGTACTCTTCGTATTCATGATAATATTAATTGTTTTAATTCTTCTAAACTTTTTAAAAGGGATCCTATTTTTTCTATAATTGTATCTCGACTAGTTTTTATAGTTGTAGAACTAGAGTAATTAAGAGTCTTCATTTTTGCATACATATCATTATTCCGGGATTTTATATATTCTATATTTTCTAACTTTTCTATAACTAATGATTGTAATTTGATTAATCTATCTCTAATATTTAGTATTACTTGTTCATTATGTTTATTTATTTCTTCTAACTTAATTCCTAATGTACTTATTAAATCTATAATAGTATTTAATATGGGCTGGTCACAATGGAAATCATGGTTTATGGGTTGACTAGTTTGGAAGTGACAACGTAGTTTTGAATTTCTACTTAAATTACGTATAACCTTATTGTATGTCTCTATTTCTAAATCTAAATATTCTATTCTCTTAATATTCATTTTAATGACGTAGGCCTAGGGTCTGTAAAGTTCGTAGGTCTAGGATTTGTACTGTCATCTAATTTTAACTTTTTTAATGCTGGCATATTTGAGTTTTTTATTAAATCGGAAATAACGTTATCTGTCCAATTATATACTAACTGTAATAAGTCTTCATTATGATATGTAGCCATAATTCTATCAGTTGAACATCTATATAATTCGTTTCCTAATTTGTACTTAAGATCCATCATTACATCTAAATCTGTATGATCCAAAAAAGTAATTCCTACAACAATTTTCCAATTATTATTCATATTAAATTTAATAAGCAAATCTACTGGTGTTGAAAATAAGTAATAAAACTGGGAAAGATAAGGATAATAACAAAATATTTCAGGAATAGTAATCGCTCCGATACCAATATTTTACAGGGGGTTTTTTCATAATTGAACACTACATGCCGCCCCGTGCCATGTATACCCTGTGCCCAAAGGATAACTGGTTTTCATAAACAAACAGACAGAGTACGTTTGGAGAAGAAGTGTCACGATTATTTTAAAGCTTGTATACGTTTGATTTACACTTCACACTTAATTATCACACTAGTCGGGATACTTTTACACTTCTTCACACTTAATTATCAAAGTTTGTGCATCTTTAAGTGTACGTTTGGAGATAAATATCTGTAAAAACTTTGCTAAATTATAACCATTTTTATCAAATTCGGATAAAACTTTCTTTAAATGTTCTACATGATCTATCTTATTTTTACTAAAAACAAGAACATCATCTATATAAACTGCTACAAAGTTTCTATATTTTCCTAATACATCATCCATTTTTCTTTGAAATATACTAGGTGCGTTTTTTAAACCAAACGGCATAACTAACCATTCAAAATGTCCTAAAGGACAAGTAAAAGCTGTCCATTCTATACTATCGGGATGCATTTTAATTTACCAAAATCCAGATTTACAATCAAATTTACTGAATATAAAATTATTTTGTATTCTGTTTATTAATTCTCCTTTATCGGGAATATCATAAGCATCATCTATAGTATTATCATTTAATCTTCTATAATCTATAACCATTCTACTTTTTCCTCTAACTATTTCACTATGTTTGTTAACAATAAAAGCAGGAGATCTATGAGGACTAGTACTTCTTCTAATTACTTTTAATCTTTGTAAATCTTTTATATGCATTTCAAATTCTTTAAGATTTTCATTTGTTGCTTTTATTTTCTTAGAAACTATTCTAAATCGAGGATCTTTTAATTCTAATTTACAATAAAGGGAATTTCTTATCCCGGTGACTCGAGGATTTTCTCCAAAAATATTATCTTTTTCTAATTTACTAATAATATTATCTATGTCATAATGTCTTGTACTAAGGAAATTAAACAAACAAGAATAGTTAAGATAAGGGGTTATAGCTGTAGATTCTATATCTATAAAATCATCATTTTGATCTAAATCTATTAATTCAGTTTTCGGTTTACAATCACCTGGAATTTTACATTGACATTCTTCTTCTTCGTCAAGCAATTGATGTTCTATATGATCATTAGTATAAGGTATAGGTGGTGCTAAGATTATTTTTATTTAAAATTATTCCATAATAATGGTTTAAAACAAAATTTAATCCTATTATAAATTTAACATGGCTAAGAGAGAAATTTCTAAGGCATATTCTACTAGGATTCACATAAGGGTTTGTATATCCTTTTTCAGTGTAATAAGCTATTTTATATTTATTTAGTTGTCTATCATACTTATAAAGTTGTCCATCCATTTGTTCTGCATGAAATTGTTGTTCTAAGGGAATAATACTTTGATATTTTAAAGGGACTAACTTATTATCTAGAATAGTATTACTACAACCTGAATCTAACATTCCTATTACTTCTAAATTCCAATTATCTATATAAATTTTACACTTTATTTTAACGGCATATATCCTAGGATGTTTAGTTGATAAATAATTAAGAGCTATATCCGTATTGTTAGGAGATGTAATTTCTAATTTCTCTAAACATATTTTATTTTCCTTAAACTTTCTTTGTATCTTGGCTGCTGCTAAATTATACTTAATTGTTTCTAGTTTTATATATCTTTGAATTATATAGGCATTTTCATAATCTTCTATACCTAAGTATTGATTTAATTGGATTCCATAAATATCTAGCCTATACATTTCTTTATTTTTAACTCTATACTAGACAGTCTTTCTTGTAATTCCTGAAGTATATTTTCAATATGTAATATCCTAAGTTCTATAGTATCATGTTTTTGCTTATCATTTATTTGTTGTTTTGGTATAGGGTCTAATGGAATGTTTAAATGTTTAAGACAAAAAACACAAGCTTCTTTATGACATAAATCACATTTATATCGAAGATGTAAAACAGGATACTTAAAACAATATAAACAAGGTTTATCATTACTACCTCTATTTCCTATCCAATTATGAGAACAAGACATAATTAGTTTTCTTTGGGGAAACTTAAATCATCTATCCAAGGGTGTAAAGTCTGAGCTAAGGTCATAGGAATGCTTAGTTGCTGGGATGTAGATGGTTCTAATGTATCAAGAGGAGAAACATCTGGTATGCTCCGCTAGAGGAGAAGGAATTTTTGTACTATTATGTTCAGGAGTTACTAATATATTATCTATATATATATTAGTATTACTTTTAAAAAGTTCTAAGCTTAGATTTATAAATGGCTCACAATCTATAAATGGATCAGGATTTAATGATTGAGGTATTTGACTAGGTTCTTTTTGTTTACTAGTGGTGGCTTCATTATCTATTAATTTGTCTAAGGGTCATATATTCGGGCCATTACTAAGTTCCAAAATTGTGCTTATATCACTTCCGACAATCCTTTTAAATTTATCTAAATTATGTTTTAACTTAAACTGATTTTTATGTAATTCTAATCTTGCAATATCTTTAGTAGCACGAATTAAACGACCATGTCTTTTTAATAAATTAGATTTAATTTGTGTTAAACTGTATAACATATAACTCCTATTGTTACTAGGTTCAAATGATTTTTTAATACTTTTAGTAACAACATCTATTGCTAAGCTAAGATGATAACCATCTGGTTCACGATTTTGACATTCACAATTTGTAGTCATTCTAAATGAAGTGTTTTAAAATGTTCACGGATATCTTTATAATGAGCTTTTAATACTAATTTTTTTTCTTAAAATAAGTATTCTCATATCTAAAATATTATGTCTATGTGTAAGACTGTTATTACTCAAAGATCGCATTTCTTCTAATTTAATTAAATGACTATCAATATCAAGTTTAATATGGTCTAAATATTCTTACATGTCCATGTTAATAAACTTTCTATAAACCTTGCCATTTGCTCACTACGGTTTTGGTCATTATCTTGTTCATTTTCTTGTTGTATAACAGATTCTAAATTAGGAGGTACTACATTATCGGGTGCTACCGAATTTTCACATTATCACTAATTGTATTCTGTCTTCTGGCATTATGAACAGTTATTTTCACAAGTTTCCGATATATCATCTAAATTTGTTAACATAAGCTCTTCTAACTGGTCTATTTTATTTTTATATAAATTATCAGTTCCTATCAACTCTTGTGCAAAACCTAAGTTTTCGTTTTCAATTTCTTGGGAATAAATCATGTCATCTATGCTTATAATACTGAAAATACTTTCTGTATCGGATAAAGTTTCATCTATATGAAGTATATCTTCATTTACACATTCAATTAAGACTGCTTCTTTATTTCTGTTGTTATATTTTCTATCACATTCTCTAGCTAAATGATCGGGACTTCCACAAGTAAAACAACTAAGTCTATTCTTATAATTTCATTTTCTATCAAACCTTCTAACATGTTTATCTTTACTAAGATAAGGTTTTCTTGCATTACTTTTCCTTAAATAATATTTCTTCTTATTTTTATATTTTATATAGTTTTTTGGTTTGGACTGTTTACTAGGCTTATCATATACTTGAGGTGTATAAATATTTTTACAAAAACTATACTCTCCTTTTAATTGTTTACTAATTGTTATATCAGTACATTGCTCTACTAATTTATCTATGACAAATTTTATTTTAGTACCTATATTATCTAAAACAGGAATATACTTACCTTCAGTAATAGTCTTCTGTTTTTCTTCTAAATATTGCCTAAAATTTTTTGTACCTAATGGATCTGGTAATTTTAAAAATAATTTTTCTCCTATTGTTTGGTTATGATAACATTCGGCTACTGTACTGTGATGCATAAAATCTAAAAAGAAAGGCTTACAGAATTCCCATTTTCTAAGTTGTAACATTTCTAATTGTTTTAATGCTATCTCTTGTTTTTTGTCATAGCCAGTATTAGGTTGTTCACCAAGAACTAAAAGAGTTACTTTATTTGTAAAATTGTAAGGATTATCTCCTAATTCTATGTCTCTAGCAAATTCTAAAGGGAAATTTGCTTTATAACTTTCCCATAATGCTCTAGCTGTTTCTCCTAAGAATTTTTCTAAATAATTATACATTCCTACTGCATCAAAAGTAAAATCTTCTTTAGTATATTCTCTACCAACTATTTGAGACCATGTTTCTAACAGGGTTGGCCATATTTGGGGATCATGTGCGGTTAAATTTAAGATTTTACCATTATCTATTAAAAGATTACTATCTAATATCTCTAAAGGAAGTCTATGTCCTTTACTTTGAAATATTCTACCTTCATTCCTATCATTATATGCTGAATAAGGGGTTCTAGGTGGTTGTCCTATAGCATAGTTACGTTGAGCTGCATATGACTGTGCAGGTGCATTGCTAGATGTGCTAGGGTTTTGATTAAGTGGTGAACTTGTTGATTCCATGAATTCTTTATTTAAGATAAATCAGTTTAATAATCAGTTTAAGATAATCAGTTTCTAATAATTGTCCTAAATTTATCATTTCTATTTCTAAGGATAAAACTTCATCAGGAGATAAATCTATTCCTGATCCTATTATGGAAATCTATTCATTGTTCTTCAATTTCTTCTACTTCTGAATTTTGGATTTGTTCCGTATAATTACTAAACCTTAAAGAATAAGATCCATCACGATTTTTAAACATTTCATGTGATTCAGGAGTACTAATAATATCTTTATCTATCAATTTTTTTCCTAAATTCCATTCAGATCCTTCTAAACTACTAGAAGTTATTTTCATAGGTTCTAAAAATTTAATTCCTTTTGATATTATTGGTTTCATTATACCATCAATATTTAATTTACTTTGGATACAACTGCTATTTGTTAATTTTCCTAAGACTCCTATATTTATTAATAAATTTCCATCATTTCTAAGAAATCCTTCATATCCTTTAGCCTGTAATCCTATTACTATTTTATCTAAATCATTTATAGAAAGTAATAAGTCTGGGCTACAGTAAAATAAGGCTTCGTTTTTACTCATATCTAATTCCAGTAGCTTTTTGAGCATCCTTTTGCCAACTTTTATCTAAAAGGACTACCAAAACTTTTGCTCCTATATGTTTTCTAGTCATGCCTTTAATTGCTACCATAATTAAACCTAGATGAACTAATTTTTTACCTGATTTCTTAATCTCTTGTATAGATTTTTTACTAATTATTTCTAAATTAACAGCATTAATTGTTACTTGTACCTGTTCTTCTCTACTTATTTGTAACAAACTAGCTGAAAGATTTAAAGGTCCTGTTCTATATAAAACATGAGGATTTAATAATCTAATTTGGTCATATCTATAAAGGTGTAAGTTAGATTCTAAGTCTATAACTTGTTCTAATGCTCGTATAGGTTCTGAATTATTACTACTAGAAGTATTTCCTCTACTTAATAATCTTCCTAAAAAAGTACCATTATTTATGCTAATCTGATTATTTTGTACTGTAGGTGCTAATGTCCTACTCGATCCAGAAAAAGAATGTCTTGCTAAGTTCATTTTGCAGTTCCAAATACTGGATTTTTATCTTTAAAATGTATCCTTTTTTATTGTTTTTCCATTTATATCTAATTTTGATAATTGGTCTATAATACTCTCAAGGTCTTTGTTTTGAGACGGGCATACTTGTATAGCTGGAGGTACATATTTAGCTACTATATTTTCTATGTTAGAGACCTTACAACCTATTATTTCTAAGAGACATAATATTGTATTATTTTGTCTTATGGATTGTTTATCTATAATATTGGCAGGAACATGAGTAGAATATCCTACGGGGTCACTAAAATATTGTTTAGTTAATTCTAAAGCTTCTTGATATGCTTTTGAGTTCATGCTAGTATTATCTTTTTTATTTCTTCTAATATTTTTTGCAGTGTATCTATTCGAAAAATTAATGGTTCTATTAATTTTTTTCGAGTAACTGTTGAACTGGAGTTTAATTTATCTATAGCTATAAGTTCTTTTACCTTTGCAAATATATCATTATTCTGAGACCGTAAATATTCTATATTTCCTAATTTATCTATTACACTAGTTTCTATCTTAATTAATTTATTTTTAATATTAATAAGTAATTGGTCATTCTGGTTATTAGTTTCTTCTAATTTGCTTCCTAAGCTAACTAATAAGTCAACTAAAGTATTTAATACAGGTTGGTCACAATGAAAATCATGTAATATTTGTTGGTTATCTGATTGGAAATAACAACGTAATATGTAATTTTTATGTATGTTACGAATATATCTACTACAAGTGTTTAATTCTAAATCTAAGTAATCAACTCGTTTAATATTCATTTAAAGAATCCTTTTCCGTTTAGGACTTCCTATTGTAAGCTCAGGCAAATTTAATTCAACAATCAATTTTGAAATTAAAGTATCAGCCCAATCATAAACAATCTGTAATAAATCTTTATTATGTCTAATTGCCATAATTTTATTTGTACTACAATTAAATAATTCTTGACCTAATTTATGCTTTAAATTGATTATAACATCTAAATTTTTATTATGTAAACGTGTAATATTACAATATGATGATTATTATTCATTTTTCCGAATAATGATTTAATCCGGGAAAGATAAGGAAGATAAACTCTAATAATTTCAGGAATAGTAACCGCTCCGATACCATTTTCTTACAGGGGGGTTTAATGATTAAACACACTACATGCCGCCCCGTGCCATGTATACCCTGTGCCCAAGAAGATAACTGGTGGTTTTCATAATTTTTATGAGTACGTGTTTTGGTGAGGCGAAATTCAAGCCAAAGCTTATCGAATTTCTTTAGTCAAGATATAGAGAATGAATCTCTTGTTCTTTCCTTTCCTCCAAACGATATACTCTTTTTTTTTTTTTTTTTTTAAAAAAAAAAAAACAACTTCTCATGATTTCACCTTAACCTTGCGGCTAATAGGCATCCGGAATAAATCAAAGGCCAAACACGGGCTTCTTCCCTAACCGGCCACTCACAATTCCTTATGCCTAACCGGAGTCTATTAATCATAAGAAAACATAAAGACAAACAAACAGACATCCTTAGATCTCACCTTAACCTTTCGGCTAATAAGCATCCAAGATATTCACAGATATATCTTAAGCTTAACCAGAGTCTTTTGAACAAAGGACAACACATATAAAAGAAGAGAACAATAGAAAAAGAATAAGATGAAAACCCAGTTTATGAAGAACACAGAAAGGATATAAGAAGATAAAAGCATATGATTCCTGAAGTTATTGAGTTATCATTCCCCTCTTTCCCGGGAGGGGGTTCTAAGCTATCATTCTAATAAGAATAAAGCAATATAAACTTTAAAGTAATACAAACTTACAATCTTTATTGTTGTATTCCGGAAATACTTGTACAAAAGGCAAACTTCAAACTTTCTCACACTATATTTTCAGTCTTCTCTCTTGGTGTGTCTTTGTGTTCTAGTGTGTTTGTGTCTTCTTGTGTTCGTGTGTTCGTGTTACAAAGAGAAGCCATATATATAGGCGATTAAAGGAAAGCAAAACAAATAAAGCAAGCAAGCACTAACAGCAGTAAAGCTGTCATTACAAGATAATATCCCACGCAAAAAAAAAAAAAAAGTTACACGCAAAGTTGGAAAATGTCACGCGTAAAGTAGTAAAATGGCACACAGTAAATTTCCTCGGTATGATGTTCAACTTTTCACCGAAGAAAAGAATATGAAAGTTTTTGGAAGTCCATACCTGCATAAAAGGACTTATGATGTTCCTTTCCTCAATCATGTTACTGAAGATGTTCCACAAATGTTTCATGTTCAATCTATCCACCAATACCAAGTTGCCCGGAATTATGGAGATTATCTTGACACTCACAACCTTGAAATTCCATCTGGACATACTCCAACAGGAATGGATCTGGCAGAATTGGATGACCGACAAGAAAATCATGACATGATACTGGAGGTTTAAGTGCTCTGCGCACTACTTAGTGGTCGGTTCATTATGGCCGACATCTTTATTGTGTGCCATTTTCCTGCTTTACGCGTGATATTTTACAGCTTTGCGTGGCCCACCACTAAGTAGTGCGCAGAGCACTCAGATTAAACTTCCATCATCATGTTGTTATCTTCTTGTCGGGCATCAAATTCTGCCAGATCAAGTCCTGCAGGAGCATGTCCAGGTGGAATTTCAGTGACTTGTGTGTCGAGGTAATCTCCATAATTCCGGGCAACTTGATATTGGTGAATTGATTGAACATGAAACATTTGTGGAACGTCTTCCGTAACATGATTGAGGAATGGAACGTCAAAAGTTCTTTTGTGCAGGTATGGACTTCCAAAAACTTTCATATTTTTCTCTTCAGTGAAAAGTTGAAAATCATACCGGGGAATATGTGAAATAAGAGGTTGTGCTGCCTGAAGATATACTCTAGCAAGAGTATATTGCTCTTCTTCATGTCCTTTGAGGAGTGAATAACCAAATTCCAAAGGCTGCTGAATTGGTATTTTGTAATCATGTGTGGTAAGCAGAATAGTGTGTCTTGCAGCATCGGGTAATGTTAAGGACTGAGGAACTGTTTCTAATTCTAGATTGATGTATCCATTATGGGTAACATCAGTCTTAAGGATTTGTTGGAGAATATAGGCAAGCCTCCATGAGACGGGTTCTATATGATCAATTACTTGCCTAGGAGTAGTAACCATGACTCTTCTTATCATTCCAGTGGTAAACAAGTTTTTTGAATGATAGAAAAGAATCAATATCCTTCCAAGTTCTCGGATCTATTGATGCCTGGACAAAATGGAAACCCTTGTCACACTTACAATACTGTTGAGGGTGTTTATTTTCTTTAAAAGCAAGCACACAGAGTGCTAACCCTCCAGAGGGATCTTCTTTGGTTTCTGCCATTGCTCGTAACCTTTGTTGGGTTGCAATAATATTCTGTTTAGTGTCACGAAGAACAATCTCTCTGATTTTCTCTTTAACTTCATCAAGCTTTTTTGGAAAAACTTCCAAAAATTCTTTCTTATGATTCCGCTCTTTTTCCCATTCAGTCTTAAGCAAATTGAGTTCGGATGTTGTATTCGTTAGCTCTTCTTCCATGTTTTTCAATTTCTTTTCCAATTCGGCAATCCGTTTTGCTTTATTACCATTCTCGACTATCAATAACCGTTCTTTTTCACGCCATTTCGGGGAAAGTATGGGCTCAGTAGAGTCATTATGGTCGGGAGAAGGTTTTTGGAAACAAAGTATTTGGCCATTGAGATTAGTCAAGTGTCCGACTAACGCATGAATAATAGTAAGAAATTGGGTTGTTTTGGGTTGGTTGAACAGATTATCAACCAGACATTGTTGTTCCGGGAGAAGTGGGAATTGAGATCGGAAAGCATGTTTTTGGGGGAAGGTTGGAAAACTGTAGGGACCAAATTTAAATTGACTGGGAATATTAGTTGCCATCTGCAAGATCAAAATAGTATTAAGTAAAGATTCTAGGCTATGTAATAATTATTCCTAATCCCAAATGTCTCGGGCTCCAGTAATGAAACGGTACCTGGATTAAGACTGAATCTTAAACTATATCTGGGAGATTTATAAGTATCATAACTAACTATGGACTCCAGTATTAAAACGGTATCCATAACAGCTTTGAATGCTGTTTCATAGTGATTTATATAAGATAACTATGGTGGTTCTTCAATAACTTGTTGATCAAAAAGAAGAAATCTAGATAATTTATCAGCTAAATAATTATCGGTTCCTTTAATATGCTCAAATTTAATTTTATAGTTGGAATTAATAATACTATCTTTAAAAACAAGCCATCTTCTTTGGCTGATTCTTTTACTATTTTTATTTTCAAAGAATTTAACAATAGCTTCACAATCGGTTATAACTAAAATTTCAGATTTATTTATCAAAAATAATCTAAAACTATCAAGAGCATATTTTACTGCTAGTATTTCTTGATCTATACTACTAAGATTCTTTTCTCTATATTGTCCACTAGAATATCTACAAAGTTCTTCACTAGATTTAGAACTATATTTATTGGGTTTACGTTTTAGAATACCACCCCAACCTTGTTCACATCCATCTGTTTCAACTATCATGTAATCACTGTCTAATGGTAATTTAAGATCCGGTAATATGTTAACAGCCCTTTTAATTTGTTCAATTTGTTTATAATCCTCTGTATTAAATATTTTCATTCCTGTACTTCCTACTTTACCATATAAAGGTCCAACCATTTTTCCTAAATTATGTATAAAGGGTCTTGCATAATTAACTAATCCTAAAAAGGCTTGTAATTCTTTAATAGTTTTAATAGGTGGAAATTCTAAGACTTTTTTAGCAATATGTGGCTGTAATTTTATTCTTCCATTTCCTAATTCAATACCTAAGAATTCTATATTATTCTTAAAAAATTGTGCTTTTTTACTACTGATTACTATACCATTTTTATCAAATTCGGATAAAACTTTCTTTAAATGTTCTACATGATCTATCTTATTTTTACTAAAAACAAGAACATCATCTATATAAACTGCTACAAAGTTTCTATATTTTCCAAATACATCATCCATTTTTCTTTGAAATATACTAGGTGCGTTTTTTAAACCAAACGGCATAACTAACCATTCAAAATGTCCTAAAGGACAAGTAAAAGTTGTCCATTCTATACTATCAAGATGCATTTTAATTTGCCAAAATCCAGATTTACAATCAAATTTACTGAATATAAAATTATTTTGTATTCTGTTTATTAATTCTCCTTTATCGGGAATATCATAAGCATCATCTATAGTATTATCATTTAATCTTCTATAATCTATAACCATTCTACTTTTTCCTCTAACTATTTCACTATGTTTGTTAACAATAAAAGCAGGAGATCTATGAGGACTAGTACTTCTTCTAATTACTTTTAATCTTTGTAAATCTTTTATATGCATTTCAAATTCTTTAAGATTTTCATTTGTTGCTTTTATTTTCTTAGAAACTATTCTAAACTGAGGATCTTTTAATTCTAATTTACAATAAAGGGAATTTCTTATCCAGTGACTCCGAGGATTTTCTCCAAAAATATTATCTTTTTCTAATTTACTAATAATATTATCTATGTCATAATGTCATGTACTAAGGAAATTAAACAAACAAGAATAGTTAAGATAAGGGGTTATAGCTGTAAATTCTATATCTATAAAATCATCATTTTGATCTAAATCTATTAATTCAGTTTTCGGTTTACAATCACCTGGAATTTTACATTGACATTCTTCTTCTTCGTCAAGCAATTGATGTTCTATATGCTCATTAGTATAAGGTATAGGTGGTGTTTCTAATAAGCTAAGATTATTTTTATTTAAAATTATTCCATAATAATGGTTTAAAACAAAATTTAATCCTATTTTAAATTTAACATGGCTAAGAGAGAAATCTCTAAGGCATATTCTACTAGGATTCACATAAGGGTTTGTATATCCTTTTTCAGTGTAATAAGCTATTTTATATTTATTTAGTTGTCTATCATACTTATAAAGTTGTCCATCCATTTGTTCTGCATGAAATTGCTGTTCTAAGGGAATAATACTTTGATATTTTAAAGGGACTAACTTATTATCTAGAATAGTATTACTACAACCTGAATCTAACATTCCTATTACTTCTAAATTCCAATTATCTATATAAATTTTACACTTTATTTTAACGGCATATATCCTAGGATGTTTAGTTGATAAATAATTAAGAGCTATATCCGTATTGTTAGGAGATGTAATTTCTAATTCTCTAAACATATTTTATTTTCCTTAAACTTTCTTTGTATCTTGGCTGCTGCTAAATTATACTTAATTGTTTCTAGTTTTATATATCTTTGAATTATATAGGCATTTTCATAATCTTCTATACCTAAGTATTGATTTAATTGGATTCCATAAATATCTAGCCTATACATTTCTTTATTTTTAACTCTATACTAGACAGTCTTTCTTGTAATTCCTGAAGTATATTTTCAATATGTAATATCCTAAGTTCTATAGTATCATGTTTTTGCTTATCATTTATTTGTTGTTTTGGTATAGGGTCTAATGGAATGTTTAAATGTTTAAGACAAAAAACACAAGCTTCTTTATGACATAAATCACATTTATATCGAAGATGTAAAACCAGGATACTTAAAACAATATAAACAAGGTTTATCATTACTACCTCTATTTCCTATCCAATTATGAGAACAAGACATAATTAGTTTTCTTTGGGGAAACTTAAATCATCTATCCAAGGGTGTAAAGTCTGAGCTAAGGTCATAGGAATGCTTAGTTGCTGGGATGTAGATGGTTCTAGAGATATAGAATTAGGAGACAATCCTTATAATTTTACAAATAAAATAACTTTGTTAGTTCTTGGCGAACAACCAAATATTGGTTATGATAAAAAACAAGAAACAGCTTTAAAACAATTAGAAATGTTACAACTTAGAAAATGGGAATTCTGTAAGCCTTTCTTTTTAGATTTTATGCATCATAGTACTGTAGCAGGATGTTATCATAATCAAACTATAGGAGAAAAATTATTTTTAAAACTTCCAGATCCCTTAGGAACAAAAATTTTTAGGCAATATCTAGAAGAAAAACAAAAATCAGTAGCTGAAGGAAAGTATATTCCTGTCTTAGATAATGTAGGTACTAAAATAAAATTTGTAATTGAAAAATTGGTAGAAAAATGTACTGATATAACAATTAGCAAACAATTAAAAGGAGAATATAGTTTTTGTAAGCATATTTATACCCCTCAAACATATGATAAAGCTGATAGAAAACCTAGACTTAGGAAAAATAAAGGAAATAAAAAGAGGTATTATTTAAAAAAGAGTAATGCTAGAAAACCTTATCTTAATAAAGATAGACATGTTAGAAGATTTGATAAGAAAAGGAATTATAATAATAGATTAAATTGTTTTACTTGTGGTAGCCCAAATCATTTAGCTAGAGAATGTAATAGGAGATATAATAATAGAAATAAAGAAGCAGTTCTCATAGAATGTGTAAATGAAGATTTATTGCATATAGATGACACTTTATCTGATACAGAAAGTATATTTAGTATTATGAGCATAGAAGATACTATTTATCAAGAACAAGAAACTGAAGACTTAGGATTAGCACAAGACCTTATAGGACCACATAATTTATATAAAAACAAGGTAGATCAATTAGAATACCTTATCAAGAGTTAATGCATTTAGATGAAACAATAGAATCATAATGCCCGGAATTAGAAATCAACCACCACAGGAACCTCCTATAGAACCTCCCGTAGAAATTCCTAATATAGAAGAAGATGAACAATTTAGGCAGGCACAAACTTATCAATTTTTAGACGGATTAGTAGCATGGTCATATAGAACTTGTTTAACCTGTTTTGAACATAAAGTAGCTATAGCACAATTTAAAGCACGAATCACAACACTTAGGAATAACTTACAACATATGCAGACCTTTAATACTCATGAAGGTAGTATAGTAAATATGCAAACTCAAATAGAAAGTAATGAATTAGTATTAAAAGATTTTTATAAAGATTTACATGAGCACTTGTTAATATGTCACATAGAATAACTAAAGGTAAAGGTACTTTAGAATATAGATTAGATGGAAAATGTCTTAGTTTAATATTAGAAGATATTTCTGATTCTATAAAGAAATCATTTGATTTTAGTAATAATAGAACTTATGTTTTAAAACAATTATCATATATGAAATACAATCTCCAAAGACGACATGAACGTATGGTAAAAAATCTTATAGGCAATGGTTTTGACAACCAACTAGAAAAAGCTCATCTTAATTTAGAAAAATTTTATGAAACATTAGGAAAGGATAGAAGTATTATACCTAGTACTAGTCAAGATCTCAATTTAACAATGGCATCTAATCAGCATTTAGAAGAACCTACTCTTAATACTCAAGTCAATTTTGATGACCTAGATTCTTGGATAGATGATCTATTATTTTGTCCTGAACATATAGATGAGATAATAAATAATACTCCTCAGAAAAATGAATTAGATGAATGGATAGCAGAATTTATTAATTTACCAATAGATAATCCATAGCAACAATGACAACTTTTTGTTCTCATAATTGGATAGGAAATAGAGGTAGTAATGATAAACCATGTATGTACTGTTTTAAATATCCTGTTTTACATCTTCGTTATAAATGCGATCACTGTCACAAAGAAGCATGCACTTTTTGTCTTAAAGATCATAATATTCCTGTACCTTCAATCCAAAAACAACCTATTCTTACTCCTAAGTATGAAACAAGTAGAACTTAGAATCTTACACTTAGAAAATCTTCTTAATGAAATTCAAAAGAAACTTGAGTTATTAGAATTACAATTAAAAAGGTATGGATAGATTAGATATTTATGGTATACAATTAGCATATTATTTAGGTATAGAAGATTATGAAAATGCTTATATGATTCAAAGATATATTAAATTAGAAACCATTAAGTATAATCTAGCAAGCAACTAAAATCCAAAGACACTTCAGGAAAAATAGGTCAAATTTAGACAAATTAGAAATTATAACACCTTCTAATGAAAATACAGAATATTTATCTACAAAACATCCTA
>JAHSUH010001428.1:0-14156 GCA_025388415.1 Cynanchum wilfordii
AAATCGCCACTCAAGGAGGAGAGTGGAAAGACCGAAGCAAATGTTGCATCGGAGGGATCGTCCAATGATGTACTCGTTTGTTCGCTCGAGAGCAAGCAGGAGACATGGATACTAGACAATGAGCATCATTTCATGCCACATTAAACAAAAGATCTGTTCGAGAATTATGTTGCAGGAAACTTTGGAAAAGTTTATCTTGGAAATGACCAACCTGCGCAATATAGTAGGCAAAGGAAGCGTCAACATCAAGTTGAATGGTTCACCCGGAAGTTGAACGATGTTGCAATGTAACGGACTTGAAGAAGAACTTGATCTCCATCGACAGGTTGCCAGAAAGAGGGATTTGTGTCAACCTTCACTCAAGAGATGCGTGGAAGATTACCAAGGAGCTTTGGTAGTTGCCATAGGAGGACTAAGCGGAACCTTGTACATGACCGAAAATGCTAGTTTACTTCTAGCGGATGAGAAGATACCTGCAAGTTGTGGCATGAGAGACTTGGCCACATGGCGAAAAAAGGAATGAAGATAATGTTTTCAAATGGGAAGATTCCCAATTTGAAAGCTATTGAATTGGATCCGTGCGAGAGTTGCGTGCTTGGAAAGCAGAAGCGAGTGAGCTTCAACAGGACGAGGAAGAATCCTAAAGCGGCAAAAAACTTGAGCTTATCCATACAGATGTATGGGGTCCAGCTCCATCCAATCCATCGGAGGTAAGTCATATTTTGTGACTTTTATTGATGATCATTCCAGGGAAGACTTGGGTCTACTTCATGCGACATAAATCGAAGTGTTTTGGATCTTTAAAAATTGGAAAGCATTAGTAGAGAGCCGAAATAGGGGTTGAAGGTAAATAAGTTGCGTTCGGACAACGGTGGCGGGTATGAGGACACTGGATTCAGAAATTTCTGCAAAGACAACGGGATAAAGCTAGAGAGAACAGTGCCAAGAACACCCCAACAGAACGGGGTAGCAGAAAGAATGAACAGAACGTTGACAGAAAGAGCCGGAAGCATGAGGCTACATGCAGGCTTGCCGCAGGAGCTTTTGGGCGAAGGCAATCAATACGCAAGCATACCTAATCAACCGAGGACCATCGATACCTACTGAGCACAAAATACCAGAGGAGGTTTGGGCGGGAAAGCAAGTTAGCTTATCCCATCTCAAGGTATTTGGAAGTTTATGTTATGCACATATTAGTGATGTTAGTAGAAATAAATTGGATGCTAAATCACGTATGTGCTACTTTATTGGCTACGGTGAAGAAGAGATGGGCTACCGTTTGTGGGAAAATGGTAGTAAGAAGATTATACGTAGTAGAGATGTCATATTCGTTGAAACTACTATGTATAAGGATAAGGCACAATCCACTCCTGTGAAAGAACCCGAATATATTGACCTTGATATGTCTCCTATAGGACAGTCTACATTTGAAACAGGTTCCGCTCTCGAATGATGATCCATTCACAGGAGACTGCACAAGATTCTAGCTCTCAGTGAATCGGATTCGACCCGTCGCCACCGCCCTTGCTCGAGCGATCTGCAAGAACTCCTGTTCCTAACAGGAAATATTTGAATTATATTTTACTTGCAGATGGTGGAGAACCCGAATGTTATGATGAAGCATGTAAGGTAGAGGAATCAAGCCAGTGGGAGATAGCCATGGAGGATGAGATGAAATCGCTGAGGAAGAACCACACATGGGAGCTTGCAAAGTTACCTATAGGGAAAAAAGGCCTTAAGCAATAAATGGGTATATCGAATCAAGCGGGAGCTTGACGGTTCAAGGCGATACAAAGCAAGACTTGTAGTCAAAGGCTTTCAGCAAAAGGAGGGTATTGATTACACCGATATTTTCTCTCCAGTTGTTAAACTAACCACCATACGAGCAAGTGTTGAGTATTGTTGCAGCACAGAGCTTACATCTAGAGCAGTTAGATGTAAAGACGGCGTTCCTTCATGGTGACTTGAAGGAGGAGATTTACATGCAACAACCAGAGGGTTTTGTTGTCAAAGGTAAGGAGAACCAGGTATGCAGACCGGTTAAAAGCTGCATGCGGCTTAAAGCAGACAGCGACAATGGTACCCGAAGTTCAACAGTTTCATGCAGATGAATGGGTACAACAGATGTAACGTTGACCATTGTTGTTATGTCAAGAGGTTTGATTCAAGTTTCATTATATTGCTACTTTATGTTGATGACATGTTAGTGGCGGTGGTAGATATGGAGGAAATCAAACTCTTGAAGAGACAACTCTCAAAGGAGTTTGAGATGAAAGACCTAGGTCCACAAAGCGAGATTCTTGGGATGAGGATCATCGGAGATTCCGGAGGTGACACTTTGCGTTGTCACAAAAGGAGTATGTTCACAAGGTCTTGCGGAGGTTCGGCACGGCAGATGCCAAAGGAGTCAACACACCTCTTGCAAGCCGCTTCAATTTATCGAAAGAGTCCCAAGACCGACGAGGAGTTAGACTTCATGGCTAAGGTCCCTTACGCCTCCGCCATTGGGAGTCTAATGTACGCCATGGTATGCACGAGACCGAGATATTGCTCATGCAATGGGAGTTGTGAGGCATTTATGTCAAATCCAGGAAGCGACACTGGGAAGCGGTTAAGTGGATTCTCGGGTATTTGAAGAATACTACCGACTATTGCTTGTGTTTTCGAGAGATCTAACCTGCAGCTTCAAGGATTTGTGGATGCTGATTTTGCTGGAGATGTCGACAACAGAAAAAGTACCACAAGATATGTTTTCACGTTGGGCAAGACATCAATCAGCTGGGTTTCTAAACTGCAGAAAATAGTTACGCTATCCACTATAGAGGCAGAGTATGTGGCAGTTACAGAAGCAAGCAAGGAGATGATATGGTTACAAGGCTTGTTGAATGAGCTTGGTTTCACAAGACTTCAGAGCGGACTATACTCTGATAGTCAGAGCGCAATTCACTTGGCCAAGAATGTGGCGTTTCATTCGAGGACCAAACATATTGCATTGAGGTATCACTTCATTAGAAATTTATTGGAAGATGAAGTGTTATCACTTGTGAAGATTGAAGGAAGCAAGAATCCAGCCGACATGATGACAAAAACAGTAACCATTGAAAAGCTGAAGTTGTGCTCAACTTTAGTTGGTCTTCTACAATGAAGACGGAGATGACCCACATCAGTTTTTCAAAGCCGCAAAGACGAAGTAAAACTAAGTTGTGAAGACAAATTGAAATCAGTCTTCAAGTGGGAGATTGTTGAGAAATTGGTCAAGGATAGAGGCTTGGTTGGTGGCCAAAATTGGTCAAGGATAGAGGTTTGGTTGGTGGCCAAACTTTGTCAAGAATAGAGGCTATGGTTGGTGGCCAAATTTGAAGAAAAATGTCCCCTCTATTTTTCTATAAATAGAAGGGTTATTTAGCTTCTTCAAACACCACAAAAACACACCAAAAACAACAAAGAGAGAGAGAGATCTTTGTGAGAGAAAAAAAAAACTTCATGTTTAGAAGTTATACACGAGAGGAAAAAGTGAGTCGAGTGATAGGCCTCTGTGTAGGCAAATAGAAATACAGATACGATGTTTCTTGTACTCCTCATTTTGAGTGTGATAATATATTTGGTGTGGGTCCGTGGACGTAGGTAGGTTGGCCGGACCACGTTAAATCTCGGTGTTTCATTTTTGAGCTTATTTTAGCATTTATTATTTTCTCGTTCCATATTATTATTTTGAGTCTCACAGATCTTGAGCGGGATTAGTAGCGTTTTAATTCCCAACAAGGAGAACATCGGCCCAAATTCCTTCAAACATTCAATTTCATTTCCCCTCAAAAAGCGTGATTGCCTTTAATCTTTCTTTTACCTAAATTTTTGGTTATAAACTATACATACTCTTCCCAACTTTCTATCATAAAAACGTGAATCGATATTAAAAATCAACAGAGAAATGAAAAGTTACCGAAAGTATTGATGATTTTGTGAATGAAAGGCATGACTCTGGGGACAATATCATGCGTGAAATTAATGGGCTTGGCCTTTGCTTCGGAAGCCATCCGAGCCATCTCTTTAACGTCGCCATACAAAAATCTATAAGAATTTCCACGAAGACCTTGCGCCCTCAGCAACTTTTCTGCTTTCCTTGGCTTCAACCATATCCAGTTCAACAGTCTCCATGCTAGAATCAGAACTAAAACAGCAGCAGGCACCGTAACGAAGCTGTAGACTACATTCATTTTCTGTGGCTTTTTTTTTTTTTCTACTACAGAAAAAAAAAAAAAAAAAAAAATGAATAGGAAGAAGAAGATAAGTACAGAGTAATGTGGGAGAAGTTAAGTAAAGCCAATGAGACCAACCATTTATAGTGAAGATTTATAAATACTCTGAAATGTGTAGTCATGACTTGATGAGAAGCTTCTTCCTGGGCCCGTGTCAGGCCATGTGGTCCTTCCTTGGCCGTCACACAAGAAATTTCAGCACCGTCACAAATATATAATATCTAAGTTTAAGATTTTTTTTTTTCCTTTTCTTTTAAGTGAACAGTTATGTTGTATTTGGAAATATAATTTTTTTTTTTTTATTGATGTTGAAATTTATGTTTAAATTGTTATTTGAATAAAATTTTATTTTAGAAAATGATAATTTTGTAGAATATGATTATTTTATTTATAAAGTATTGTATTTTAAAAGAAATATTTATATTTATATACTATTAAAAAAAATTGGTCAATTAACTGAATTTTTATAAACTAATATTAATTCATCAAAATGTTACATGTAATTTTTCTCCTATAATTTTAATTTTTTTTAAGTCAAAATTTAAGATACAAATTAACAGTATGCTACAAATCTAACATATTCCGTTTATTACTTAATCTCTTATTCATTATCAATACTATCTACAAAAGAGATAAAATGGAAGGGAAGTGAGCTAAAAAGTCCAATGAATAAATAAAATCTTATTTTTCATTACAAACATTTTACATCATATACATAGTCAAAATATCAAAATATTCCAAAAATACTTATTATAGGAATATAGAAACTAGGACTTCAAAATAGATTAACATATTGCTAAAATATTTATGATAGAAATATAGAAATAACTATATTCTCTATAAATATAAGAAGAGGTTTTCAATACAAGTAAATGGAACTCTCTATATCTCTCAAAACTCTTGTGCTTTTTTTTCTCTCTTTTCGATTCTTTGTGACTTAAGCATCGGAATAGCATTTTAGATAGCAATCTCCATTTAGATTTGTTTTTTACAAGAACTCGAATTCTCGGAGTTGGAGCAAGAACAACAAGAGAAAGGGGGTCACATCAAATTTAATCCTAATTGTTTATCTCCACTAGGAGGCTAGAATTTATAAGAAATGAACATTTTCACCATACTCTATAGATTTAAAATTTATAATTTGAAACTTGTTTCACAAATAATTCTTAGGTAACTTGAGCCAAAATTTATAAAAAAAAATTTAAAAAATAAAAATTATTATTTAAAGAGTTACATTAATTATTAGTAAGTTACAAGATTTAGTAACACAACTTTGGCCAGCTATTACATTGGGGAGTTATTTATTTGTTTGAGAACCATTTTACAAAAATAAATTCGTGGGAATGTAGTTTGATATTGAGAGCCAACAAATTATAATTAAAAAGACATTCAAATACTATATATATATATAATGAAACTGTAATATATATTTATATTACATATAAATTTACTTTTTTAAAAAAATATATAATAAATTGTTTAAGGATAAAAAAGTTTTATTAATATTAAATATTATGTAAAATTTTAAAATAAGTGATTAGAATTACTTAAAATTTAATAAGATCTAAAATATTTAAAATATTTAAAATATTTAAAATATTTAAAATATTTAAAATATTTAAAATGAAGTATAATTATTTTGATTTTTTTAAAATTAAGTATTTTGATATTCATAGTCTTACATTACTTTTCCTTTTCTTTTTTTTTTTATTAAAAAAAAACCAAAAAATTAATATTCTATTAAGAATATTATAATTTTGTAGTTATATATATTACTTTGAATTAATTATTGAAATTATTTGTTGATATAATGTAGCCTTTGATGTTTTATGAAATGAAGAGGATCTTGAACTACCATCAATCGATGAGTACAAGCATAGAAAAGATTAGTTAAAATGAAAGAGGTGTTTCAATCAAAATTGAATTCACTCACACAACGCGCAGCTTTTTTACCTATAGTTCAAACACCAAGAGGTGTAAAATCAATTTGTTAAAAATGAGTATTTGTGCAAAAGAGAATTGAAAATCATGAAGTAATGAGATATAAAGCATGATTAGGAGCACAAGGTTTTTTTCTTTTCAAAAAATAGTTATTGATTATGAAGAGACATATTCACCTGTAATTGATACAATTACATTTAAATACCTTGTAAGTCTTGCAATACGTGAAAGAGTTGAAACATTAACAATGATATCTATATGAAAATTCCAAAAGAATTTAAAATGAATAAAGCATATAATTCTGGTCATCGTGGAAATTATTCCATCAAATTACGAAAATCATTGTATGGCTTGAAGTAGTCTGGAAGCATGTGATAAATCGATTAAGTGATTATTTACTAGAAATTGAATATAAAAGTGACCCAGTATTTCCATATGTTTTCATTAAGAAATATGAAAAAGAATTTGTTATATTTGTGATACTTGTTATATATGTTGATGATATCAATCTTATTGGAATTCTAGAAGAACTCCAAGAGGCGAAAAAAAATTTTAAACTTGAATTTGAAGTTAAAGATTTTGGTAGAACAGATTTTTGCCTTGGTTTACAAATTGAACAAGATGAACATGAAATATTTATTCATCAATCAACATATACAATTAAAGTCTTGAAAATATTTTACATGGATTAAACATATCCTTTATGCATTCCAATGGTTGTTTGATCATTGGACATGAATAAAGATCCTTTCCGACCACAGAAAGATGATGAAAGAACTATTTGGTCCTGAAGTATTATATCTTAGTACCATATGTTCACTAATGTATCTTGCTAATAATACATGACCATATATAGCATTATTTGTAAATTTATTAACAAAATTTAGTTCTTGTCCAACTCAAAAACATTGGAATGACATTAAAAATATCTTGAGCTATCTCCAAGGGACAACCGTGTTGGATTTATTTTAATAAATCATGTGGGCTTATGTGTCAATTATATATTTAAGGCTATCATATTTTATTAAGCCTTATTAAAGTGATCTAATAAAGTTTATTGGGTTAATATGCATTAAGAATAAGTATGAACTCACATATGTAGAAACCCTTAATCCTAGACTGTGATGGGTTAGCTAGGAATAATATATATATATGGTTATGGTCCCCGGGAGACTACCGAGAGTTGTCTATTTTATATTCCGTCAGTAGAACAGATCCCTAGACTCCAATAGAACTCTTGGAAGATCATAGCCTTGTTCTTCATACAGGTTTCCATGAATATCAAGAACCTCAAGATTACTAAAGATCTAGATCTTGAAGATTAATTCAGGTACGCTTCCGCAAACTTATTGGTTGATTAATTCCTTGATAATCCGACATATTGGGTATTGGATTTGTTTAAGGAATAGATTTGTAATCTATATTATTTCCAACAAGTGGTATCAGAGCCTACTTATGTTAGGTTATTAATTAGGAGTTGTTAAAGAATCAAATTACTTTGGTTAAAGATGAAAACTTTTAGTTTTCAATTCAATTCAGTTTTGATAAAGTCGATTTATAAAATTAATTTTTTTGAGATCTTTCTTTTTTTTGAAATTCAGAATTAAAGAATTCAGCTTTGATTTAATCAAAACTTTGCCTCTTAAAGTGTATAAGAATAAAGTTATATGTGACTGCTATGTCTATGAATTTTTTCATGTGCGGCAATTTTTGTTAAATACATATTTATTAGGCGTGGCCACTGTTTTTCTTAACTGTGGTAGCTTCAGTGACATTGGGCATTGATCATCTTTTAGCTTTCTGTAAGAGTTTGGGCTGTATCTGTTACATATATATATATATATATATATATATATATATATATTTATTAGGTGGCAGTTTGTTATATATATATATATATAGTATATCTAAAGCATTCGTTTTTTTACTATATTTTTTTTTGTACTGTTTTTGTTGGATTGGACTGCCGCGCATGTATTCAGTTATATATGTATTCGATTCCTTTTGGGACTGCAGCGAGTATATATATTGTATATAATATTATGTGGGATTGTTTGTTTAGCTGGCAGCTAATTTGATTTTTTATGGTATGACCATATATGTATGTATATAGTTATGTATATATGGTTTGATATGAATTTATCTACTTATGTTGTATATAAATATGGATTTACTTATAAATATGGCTATTTCATGTGTTTATTAGTGGCTGTATATTTTGTATATTCAAGATTTCAGCTGCTACGTGTGTATATATACTTAATTTTGAAATATTGGCTATTTAAATTAACTATTTTTATTATTATTTTATTTTATGGGTTTTTCAGATTTTAAAGAATTTTGATATATGTATACATTTCATAATGTGTATATACTTTGGAAAGGTCTTCTTTTGAAGAATTTGGTGGTATTTTAAAGTTTTTTTTTGTTCTTTCTTTTATATATATATACAAAGAAGTTCGGGCTTTGGACCACATAATAAGCAAGAAAAGGGATCAAATTAAACTAAAGAATTTTCTTGTTTTTTTGTGGAAAGACTTTAGATAAGGATAAAGAATGAATACATCAAATATCATACTTGATGTGTAAATAAGGGGTTGTCTAAATTACTGAAAATCCAATAATGATGAAAGATACATCGACTATGGTGAATGGACAACAGTTAAAGTTGAGGTAATATGGACTTTTATGGTATCCTTTGAGAATGAATATTATTTGGATTTAAAAGAGACTTATATGGTACCGTCTTTAGATGAAATTTTGTTTCTATTTTTGTAATGGACAAATTTGGTTATTCTTGTTCATTTAGAAATAGATAATTTAGTCCCTTTTTGGTTAATTCGAAATTTGTTAATTTTAATTCTCTATCCAGATTTGATGATTTGCATTTGTTGAATCTAATTGCATCATCTAATGAACTTTCAAGAAAGGAGAAAAAATAAAGTAATGCACATGATCAAGAATTGTGTTACATTAACACGATATTAAATAATCTATTGGAATCATCTTTGATGGTTTTGATTCTATTGTGCATGTTTAGTTATTCTATGATCCAGAATAATCAACATTATGGGTAGGTTATGTATACCCATCTATAGCTTTCTTTTTTTTTTAAAGGAATAAAGTTTATTCTTTTGGTAATATTGATTATTAATTTATGGAAATTTTGTAGTTTGATATGTTTTGGCTTTGCATAAAATCATGATTCTTGATTTATGATGCATGACATCTTGTTTACCTTTTGTATCTTAATTCTACAATATGATACTTAAACTCTTATTTTTATGGTAATTTTAAATCATGAATCTTAATTATGTTTTATTTTGAAATAAATAAATTGTGGGAAAATAAGGGTGTGGACCCCACATATATCATGTTAGAATTAATTTCGGCTATATATTATGATTTTATGCATTATATATATTTGGATTTTTTTTTTGTGATATATTATATATATTATTGAATTCAGTTAAGTTATTTATATTTTTAGATTGAATAATTGAAACTTAAATGCTGCCAAAGTAGCTTTTTGTGTAAATTATTTGATTTATAATATAAGGTTGGTCATGTGTGTTTGAGTTTCGTGCGAATAGTAATTGGCCCAAAGGAAAGTTATTGTTTAGCAGAAATTTGATCATGCATGTGGTCATATCATTTGACAAAATATTATGGGACCTTGGTTAAATTCAATTTTGGTTAGGTTACTTATATTTTATATTGATTGATTGATTGAAACTTAATGTCGCCAAAGTGACTTCCGTGAAAATTGATTAGTCATTAAATATAAGGATAGTTATTTGTGGATAATTTCTCATGCGGATAATGATTGGCCCAAAGGAAAGTTGTTATTTGGCAGAGATTTTAGACACACTGTGGTGATAAGTATGTGACAATTATTGGGTTGTTCTTCCATGTGAATAATTAGTCGGTCCAAAGAAAGGCTTATTGTTTGACAGGAATTTATTGTCAGTATTTGATTACTATGTTGAGAGTACTACTTACAAATTAACATTTCTGTCCAAAGACTAAATCTCAATGTTGTGCTAGGTATCTTGTGATGGGTTTTACCCTTTTTGAATTACCTCGGTTAATTTTATTGGATAAGTATTGTGAGTTTATTTATTTATTTTTTACTGTTTGTTCTCTATTTAGTTAATGTTTTTGTTGCTTCAGTATCTGCCAATATTAATTTTGTGTTTGTACTAAATGGTACAAATTTTATTTACTGATTTGGAAAGAAATATTTTCTTATATCGTAATTGTATAAATCTTAACCGTGCTATTCGGATTGAGAAACCACTTATTGTTATAGATTTTAATTTCTCTGGTAATAGGAGAAATTGGAAACAATGGGAGTATTCAAATTGCATGAGTTTATGGTCATATAATATGCAATTTCAAAATACATTTGGGGTATTATGTTTAAAGAATTTATTCTACACAATTATTTGGTGACAAATGAAGTCCAAGTGGGAGAATTATTGGATTTATTTATTAAATAAATAAATTATGTGGACTTATTTATCAATTATTGTGTACTGAAGACTTAAAGACTACAATAATGTGATATCAATTATTGTGTACTAAAGACTTAAAGACTACAATAAAGGGATTTCTTTGAATCTCAAGTTTCTATGAGAGATAAATGTATCTCAATGAATGCCTCAATAAAGTGATTTCTTTAGTGCTAAAGAGATTTCAAAGATTTATTATGCTTCAGTTACGGAAAGTTTTATGTATACTTGAGTTTGTTTGTATGCGTTTGGATACTGCATACATTATTAAAGTATATGACAGATATTTAAGAGATTCATGAATGGATTCTGAGAGCACTTAAAAGCTTATGAGATATTTTTTGAGAACAAAATATTATACACTCACATACAAGAAATGGAATTAGTGGGAGATCATCAAGTATTCTGATTCTGATTTCACGGGATGCCAAGATAGTTATAGATTTACTTCTGACTATATCCATCTTATTTATGGGAAAAGTAATTTCTTCAGAGAGTGTTAAGCAAAACACTCATAACTCTTTCACTGTGGTAATTAAGTATAACATATTGTATGACATCCAATCATGAAATATAGCTAATGACTATTGTCACTAAATTGAGAATTTTGGATAGTATCTAAAGACCATTACGGTTATTTTGTGACAATAATTTGGTTGTGCTATATTCTAATATACATTAGAGTGGTTTAATGTTTATAGTATATATTGAGACAAACTCTATGGTTGTGGATCCATTAATTAAAGTCTTACCACCCAAGGTCTTTTATGAGTATATTACTCATATGGGTGTTATATGTTGTTTTGATATTTTCGGTGGGAGTTTGTGTAATAACTATAGACATGTATTACAGATTTGGTGTTTATTACTGCAGTATTTAAAGTATTTAGTAAGTTTTTACACTTTATTTCTATTCAATATGATCTCATTAAAGAATGAGGAAGAGACCAGTTGAAAATTGGCATGTGGAGATCACATTGCATGTAATTTTCATGCTACATACCATACTTGATCCATGTTGTTTGGTTACGTTGATGTACATGATCATTGTTGGGTTTAGTTACGATTTTTGTGATGAATGCCTCTTTGGTCCTATGTTGATGTGATTGATGGACCGGATTGGTTAAGGATGCATACATTAATGATAGCAAAAGATTGAGTACTCATAAATATTAATGATGCATAATTGTTTATGACACATTAAGCCCAAGTGGGAGATTGTTGGATTTATTTTAATAAATCATGGGGGCTTATGTGTCAATTATGCATTTGAGGCTATCATATTTTATTAAGCTCTATTAAAGTGATATAATAAAGTTTATTGAGTTAATATGCATCAAGAATAAGTATAAGTCCACATATGTAGAAACCCTTATTCCTAGACTGTGATGGGTTAGCTAGGAATAATATATATTATATTGGTTATGGTCCCCGGGAGACTACCGAGGTTGTCTATTCTATATCCCGTCAGTAGAACAGAATCCTAGACTCCGATAGATCTCTTGGAAGATCATAGCCCTTGTTTATACAGGATTTCGAGAATATCAAGAACCTCAACATTACTAAAGATCTAGATCTTGAAGATTAATTCATGTACGCTTCCGCAAATTTTGGTTGATTACTTCCTTGATAATCCGACATATTGAGTTTTGGTTTTGTTTAAGGAATAGATTTGTAATCTTATATTTATTTCCAACAATTATAACAAAGATATAGTAAAGTATAAAGTATAAAATATTAAAATAATAATTTTCAAAATACAATATATTTAAAACAATATCATTCCTATATTTAAAATATTAAATATTTGAATAATAATTCCTGTAGTAAAAATGTAAAGTATTAATAATAATATAATAATTAAATATTTATCTGTGAATATAAAAATAAGAAACAGTTTTCTTTTCTTTTTTTTTTTTAAAGTATAGTAATCATGAAATCAATATATATATATATATTATTGAACAATATTTATTAAACATATTAATAAAATTAATTTATAGTTTATAAAATATTCAAACTACTAAATTAGTAATAGCATCAAATTAAAAATATTTTAAACAGTAAAATATAATACTGAAGATTAAGCTCCATTAAAATAATATATATATATAATATAATAAGGTAGTATATATATATATGATATACGTGTATATCTGTATATCTAAAATTTGGAATTCAAATTTCTTTTCTTTTTAAAGATATGAACAAAAGTTCAAAATTCATAATATGTGAGAAACTCAATTCTAGATAGTTGAGCTGATAGTTAATTATTCTTAATAGAGACAAAATTTTCTTTTAAATTTAGATTTTAATTCATTTAGTAAGTTGGGTTGCATTCCTAATCCTGTTATTAATTTTTTGGAGGATGATTTTTTAATCAATTGGAATTATTATGAGATATTTTATTTAGAACTTATGAATTCTAGTTGTTGTGTTATCATTTTCTTACGAAAATATTTTGATAGTAATGAATAAAAAACCTTGTTTTTCGATGGATAGTAATTTGATAGTAATGAATAAAAAACCTTGTGTTATCATTTTCTTCAAGATTTAGACGTGATAAGTCTAAAAGTTATGAATTTAAGATAGATAAATATTTAATCTATTAAAGAATATTTTTTTAATCTATTAAGGAACTCTTGATTTGTCTAAATATTTATTTTTAAAGATATTTTTATATACATAAAATAAATTTTTTTAAAAAAATATTTTAATTTTAATATGCCTTTTCTTTTGAGGATTTAAAATGCTTTAATAATAAGATTTATTATTATTTTATTTAGTGAATATAGAGACAAAATTTTCTTTTAAATTTAGATTTTAAGTCTTTTATTCTTTTAATTTTTTGGAGGATGATTTTTTTTGTCAATTGGAATTATTTTGAGAACTTATGAATTCTAGTTGTTGTGTTGTCATTTTCTTACGAAAATATTTTGATAGCAATGAATAAGAGACATTGTTTTTCGAGGGAAACTTTAAAAGTTATGAATTTAAGACACATTAGAGACAAATTGTCTAAATAATTTTTTTAATCTATTAAGGAACTCTTGATTCGCCTAAATATTTATTTTTAAAGATATTTTTATATACCTAAAACAATTTTTTTTTAAAAAAAAATTAAAAATTTGACCATCGTGAGACCCTTATCCGATACCACAAGGTCACGCTACCAGGGGTTTAGGATGAGGAGGATATCATCAAAGCATCATGGTCCGTTGTCCATAATATGATTTCAATCTCACTCTTTGGTGAAGAAGAATTGCAACTTGTGAGAGCGGAGTTTTAGGACCTTAAATTCATTGGTCATCCAAGCCTTCTGCATGAAAAGTAGTAGGAAACGAACATTCACAACTAATATAGTCCAAAAACATTCGCCAAATTAAAGAGAGACAAAATTTCTTGGTACCAGCAACAATGATAATGATTCAATGATAATCATTGA
>JAHSUH010001432.1:0-10026 GCA_025388415.1 Cynanchum wilfordii
AAATTTGGTAATGTTTTTGAAGGGTATTTGTGCATAATTGTTGAGGATTATTAGAGTAAATTGAGATAAATATGTTAATTGTGCACTTAATTGTGATAATTCTATTGTCGGAAGTTTGTGGAGTCAATTAATCAAAAGAGCGAAGTTTAGGTACTACATATGCAATTTCCGGAAAGAATTACACAATCCGACCCAGGAACACGCGCTCGGTCAAGAACACGCCCGTCAAGCCAATTGAACACGCCCCGCCGAAGCCATTGAACACGTGCTCGGTTCATGAACACGGCCGGAGAAAGGAATAACACGGCGGAGTCAACACGCGCTCGTGTGATAAACACCGTCAGCCCCGGTGTTGCGTTACCATCGAGACCCCGTGTTTTCGCGGGTCTGATCAGGATTTTAGAGATTTTTGTGTAAAATTACTATTTTTACCTGTTTGGTGTTATCTATAAATATTGGGATTTTTTACCATTATTTGAGGTTGGATAGAGGTTTGATTAGGCTGAATTGCTAAGTAATTTTAGAGGTTTGGTAGAACTTAGAGAGAGATCTATACTTTGATTTTCCAATTTTCTTAGAGATTACTCTCTACTTGTTGTAGTATTGAGTATCTTGGGATTAATTTGGTAGGTTTGCCTCGATCCGTAAGGAAATTTACTGAATATATTCTAGGGTATTTGGGCTACACAAATTGAAGATCCAAGTTGAAGAAGCAAAGAAGAATCAAGAGAAGGAGTTGAAGAGGAAGAAGGTTTAATGTCTATGTTTCACTTTCCCCTTTTCTTCTATTATTCCTTGTTATTCTTTGTAATTAGTTAACCAACCTTAGGAATTCTCATTTCTACATTTCTTATAGGTAGATTTGGTTGGTTTTATTTTACAAATTACTTGAGATATTGTGATGTTCTTGGATGGAATGATTGTGGTTTTATTAATTCGAATTGCAATTTCATTGATGACTTTAGATCTGAATTTTATCTTTAGTACAAGCTTTGATTTGAGATTGTGTGTTTCGGATTAACACTAATTGTTAGGCGGACCGGGATATACGATTAGTGCCAAGTTGATGTGATTAGTTTCCTATTGATGGACCGGACCAGGATGATTGATGGGAGATTTGATCTTGTCAACATTCAAGTGTTCTTAATCTAGGAATTTCTTGCCACGATCCGTATGGAAGAGATTCTACTTTAGACTTGAATTTGGTGGAGCTATGATACTAGATCCAAGATTATCCTATACTTGGTATTTTGTATCCTCTTATCTCACCTATATTTTACAAAGAATTCCTCCCAACCTTTTTACTTGCTTTATTCCTTACATTGTTCTTTACTTTGCTTTCTAGGATTTAGAATTCAATCTTATCATTCTTGATATTGGTTGATTTACTTGTTGAATGATCCTTATTCACAAATCATATTCATAATTAGTTTGATTATATTTTCCACACTAGAATTTAATAGAAGTCTTAGGGAAAAACGATTTTTATAAATTTAAAATCTGAATATCACCTTATTTACTAAACTATTTCGATAGGTGCTCCGCCTAATTGAGTTATTTTATTAAGTGACAAACCTATTTTAATCTTAGAGATTCTTATTATTTTTAGTATTATTTATTCGATTATTTATATTATTTATATTAATTTTATATAACTCAAAATAACACATCGATTTTTTGGCGCGTCTTGCGGAATCCTATTAATTTTCGTGATGTTTTTCCTCTAAGTTCGTTGTAATTTTTGGGAAAAATTTTCATCAACGGTGTGAAATTTATAACGAATTAATTTTGATATGATTTGTTTTATGATATCATTCTCAAGTAACTTTTACTTTTCATGTCTAATTCTTAGAATATCTTTTATCTCTTTGATAGATCTTGGATATTTGCTTGATCGATTTTATTTCATTTAGTTTAGATGTTTTCAATTTCATTTGTTTCTTATTTTTAGTTGAGTAGTTTAATTTTGATTCTTTGATTTTCTTTTTTCTTACTTTAGTAGTTTTCTTATGTTACTTGTATTTTGTTTCTCTTGCTTTCATATTGATTCATTTTCTTAGAATTTCTTTTGCTTAGATTATAGATTTTTGGATTTAGATCTTAGGTTAGATGATTTAGTATCATGATTTTTAGGTTTAGTTAGTGTTTTGGTTAGTTTAGATCCCTTAGGTAAACTTTTACTTAGAGATTTTGGTTAGATATAGCTTAGATATTTTGGATTTAGGTTAACTTTAGTTGATCTAGATTAGATAGCTTAGTTAGTTTAGTGCTTTAGATTAGGTTAGCTTTTGATTCTTTAGATCCTTATCCTTTAGAATAACTTAGATCTTAGGTTTAACATCTTAGTTTGATCTTTAGTTTAGAATTTTTAGATCTAATTTCTAGTTTTTCCTAATCTCTAACTTGACATAGTTTGTTCTAATCCTTTCTAACTTGTTCTAACTAGATTCTTAGGTATGGTTAGTATAAGATCTAACTAGTCTTCTAACTTGACTCTTTCTTTGATTGATTTCTATTTCATGTTCTTAGATGTATTTCCATGTTTTCGTTTTATGATTTTTGATAGTTGTTATAGATATTATCTTGATTTTTAGGTATTATGTTAGAGTAGTTTAGTTTACTTCTCTTCTTAATCTTAGTTTCATTACTTGTCATTTACTTGTTTTGTATCTTCTTTAGTTGTCTTACATTTCTTAGTTAGTTTTGCATGATCTTGTCATTTTATCTTCATTCCTTTATTTTCTTTAAGAGCTTTCTAGTTTAGTTAGTATTCTAATAATATCTTCAATTCATGAAGACTATTATCTAGATACTTACTTTTGTTAGGAATTGATGTTATATGTTTTTCTTATTTTCTATCTTTTATTTGTTAGCCTTACTTTGCATTTGATATAAGTTTTGGTATAGCTTTTCTTTTTAATTTCTTCTTTTGAAATTTTTGTTAGATTTTGCATGTAGTAGTTTTTTCAATAAAAGGTCACCATTATTATTAATTAGATTTGCATCTTTAGGAATTTATCTAGTATTCTTTTAATTCTTTAGGTAATAAATATGTATAGGCTTTTTGTTGAATAGTAAGCATTCTTAGAAACTAATTCTAAGAAATGCTAGTTTAGTGACCAACATTTCTAGTTTAGTTATTTAATTCACTTCATTAGCTTTGTTACATTTCATTTTCAGATTTCAAGTATTTTGTATTGATTGTTTTTGCATATGATTTAGTTAGATTGCATGGTGATTTAGGTAAATATTATTACATGGATTTCTCCTTAATTTCTGCATTCCAGTAGCTAGATGTTTTGTTATTTTGTACACTGCATTTTCAGTAAAAAATTTTTGTGGGCAGTCCAGTAACATTTGGTTTGCACTGCTGTTGAAATTTTTAATTCTGAAATTTGTGGTATGCTTGATTTTGTTCAGTTTTTGCTGAAATTTTGGGCAGTACAGTGGCAGAATTTTTACACCACTGCTGCCTTGTTTTTAATTCAGTAGTTTCTTGTGTGTTTTGTTCTGTTTTTGCATGAGTTGTAGTTAGCTCGTATATTTATCATATGCATGGATTGAATTAGGCAGTATACTCTACATATTTATTGTATGAATTGTTTATTTATACAATTTGAATTTTAATTTGCATATACTATAGGTAGCTATTGAAATTTTCATGGTATTACCTTGTAGATTCTTGCGTACAGTAGGATTTATATGAATTGTATCTAATGTCATAAGTATATATATTAGTTCATAAAGATTGCATTTAATTATTTTGCATAGTTAATAACATTTTTGCATAATTAGTTTACTTTAGCTTAGCTTGTCTTTGCATTACAATAGTTTTTGTATGTTTTTTTTTTCACCTCATTTAGTAGCTAAATGCATGATATTTTCTGTTTCTCTACATTTTCCAGTAGGTTAGTTCATTGTTTTGTAATTTCTTTTTGCATAGTTTTGCATGAATTGTTTGTAGATACATTAGTTTGTATTCCTTGGTAGTTTAGTTTGCATTTAGTTTTCTAAAGTTCCATCGTACTTAGTGTTTAGGATTGCATTTATATTGCAAATTTCGTCCAGCAGTCCTTCTTCCAGCAGTATACTAGATTAGTTGAAATATATATAATTTATTTCAATTTCCGTAGGTGATGTTGTTCTTTGTTTTCCTTGATTAGTGTATGGTTTGTTTGTAAATTCATTTTATATGACATTGTAAATAATGGTATATAGATTTGTTAGTTGTTTGTAATTGCATTTCTTTTGTTCTTCGTGAATTGCATGTAGTTTATTTGTGTATGTATCACTTCTTTCTTATGGTCAAATTAGAAAATTCAAATGCATGAGCATTTTTGTTCTATTTTCCAGCAGCTTGATGAATTACTTTTATACACTGTTTTTGATGAAATTTTTGTGCAGTCCAGTAGCATTTTTGTATGCCTCATTGCTGCTGAATTTTAAATCCAGCAGTTGTTACATGTTTTGTTTTGTTTTTGTGCAAAATTTCAGAGAGTTTTCTTCAATGTTTTTTGTTGAAAGTGCCCAGAATTTTGTGAGTTGCAATATGTTTTGGTCATTCTAAAAATTCCAGCAAGCATTTTCCTCTGTTTTGCAGAGAAATCCAGAAGCTATAAGGTTAATTCCTCTGTTTTATTCAAAATTCCAGTAGCTAATTATTGTATATCTCTGTATTTTCTCTGTTTTTGGAAAAAATTCCAGACTTGAATTTTTATTTCCCCTGCTTTTTCCCCTGTTCTTTCTACCCGAGAGCATGCCAAATTTTCTTTTCATTTTCACTTCTTCAAATTAATTTCCAGAATTTATTTCTTATCCATTTCTTTTCCTTTTCTATTTAATCTTGCATGCTCATTAAATCTTTTCATTTCCTTCTCCATTTTTATTTCTTTCAACCTTCTTTCTATCTTATACATTTCATTCCATACTTATTTATCATTCTTTTCATTCTTTCCTTTTTTCTTCTTTCTTTCATTCAATTAATTTAATTCATTTTCTTTTCCTTTTTTTTGATTAGATTAGCATTATTTAATAATCTTATATTTTATTTCCTTTTATCCTTACTAATCTCTCTTTTCTTGTTTTGTAGGTAATGTATTTCTTTCTCTTGTTTTTCTCAATCTTTTAATTTCTTTACTAGATCGTTTGTAGTAGGACATTTTTAATTTTGTAATTTCTTTCTTTCTTTGTTTTGTTCTATTCTATTTTTCTTGATTGTTTGTTGAAGGTAAAACAGGAATCAATAAGCTTCGCTACAAAACTTGGAAATGCAAGTGGGACATTTGTCCAGGCAATTTTCAGAACAAGAAAAATGATTACTCCCTAACAACACCGAACATAATTCCATCGAATAAATCAAAAGATGAGGTTGTTAGGGAGGACAAAGCGAGCCTTATAAAAGTCCTTGAAGAAGGAAGAAGCTCCCAAAGAAAGGAACAAAATAAGTTCCAAGCATGCTTGCTCGGAAACAAGATTTGTCTTTCTTCCCTTTCCTTTTACCGCTTTTATCGAGTCATACTTGGTTTTTGGCGTTCAATATTTGTCTATATCGCTTTATTAGTGGCTGGATGTTCCAAAGTATAGGTTTTATTATCTTGTTTGTTATTTTATTCCCGGATGTTCCTGATAGGGTTTATTTGTTTTATTTATTTTCCTTTTAGTTGATTTTTATTTTTTTTTACTTGGTCTATTTGATTTATTTAGGATTTTTATGATTATCCTTTTGTGTTCATAGTTTACTTTCCCGTTTTAAATTAAAATTTTTCTTTTTTTATTTTTTTTTTTTTTTGCACTTATTCCCGTTTTGTATTTATAGTTTTCTCGCACTTATTTATTTTTCAAATAAGTTGTGGGGTATTCGCTTTTTTTACGAGGACAGTGCAATTTTCAAGTTGTGGGGTAGGTGTGTGTGCTCGTTTTATCTCAATTTGCAAATATTTTCAAAAAAAAAAAATTAATAAATTTTTCAAATTTTTCAAAATGATTAGTTTACTTGAAAAGATTATTTTGTGAACTTTTTTTAGGAATTTGATTTGCTTAGCCGATGATAGATATCGGTTGTTGATTGTTGAAAGTCTCGAGATTTGATTTAGTTCATTTTGTTGATACTTGATACGAGCATGATTATAGGGAAAATCCTGAAAATTCTTTTGACATAGCTATTTTTGGTTGGTTGTTCGATTAGTGGACTACTTTTGGACATTTATTTGAATAGTATTAAGTCTTTTGGGAATGGAAATGACTTGCGATTTTCACTTGAAAATTCTTTGAGAGACTTGCCACACTTTTAATTTTCGTTGAATAAATTGTTGAATAAAAGGTTGTTTTGCATGTATCCTTTGCTACTTGAGCACCACTTCTTATGGGAATTGAATGCCCGGTGCCCTAAGGTCCTCGGGATCGGGAGTCATCGGAGTGGAACTCGTTACAAGGGTAGTTAAAGTTGATATTGTTAAGCAAACAATAAAAACCTTGAATAAAAGAGAATAAATTGAATAAAAATCTACTTTTGAATAAGTGGCTTGTTTCTTGAGATTTGATTGTGATTATGTCTCGTTGTTGAAGTTTTTGATCGACCGAACCACTATTTGAGTAATTTGCTTTGAAAGGAAATTTGCTATTTGGATCACTAATTGAGATAGAGCACACCTTGCACTCGGGATGATTTTATGATCGTTTTTCGTATTTAAGTTGAAAATGATTTGTTCAATTTTGTATTTCTTGATTTAAACATGAAAACACTTGATGAGGCATAGAAGTGAATCATTCCTTAAACACTTTGTTTATGAGATCTTTGAAAAGTAAACTAGTTAGTTTGAATTCTTTGAGAAAACATTTATGCACTTCTCTTCAATGATTTGTTTGTTCAAAATTCCTTCTTTGATTTGCTTGAGGACAAGCAAAGGTTAAGTTGTGGGGTATTATGATAACGCTAAATTTGGTAATGTTTTGGAAGGGTATTTGTGCATAATTGTTGAGGATTATTAGAGTAAATTGAGATAAATATGTTAATTGTGCACTTAATTGTGATATTCTGTTTTCGGGAAGTTTGTGGAGTCAATTGATCAAAAGAGCAAAGTTCAGGGACTAAATATGCAATTTCTGGAAAGATGTACAAATCCAGCCAGAGAACACGCTCGAGCCCAAGAACACGCCCGACAAGCCATTGAACACGCCCCCGCCGCCTGAACACGTGCTCGGTCCATGAACACGCCGACCCGGAAGGACACAACGGCAGTCAACACGCGCCCGTGATGAACCCTTGTCACCGAGCCCGTGTGCCCGTGTTTCTTCCGGCCCGTGTTTGCCTCTGTGAGATTTTAGTGATTTTTGTGTAAAATTACTATTTTACCCCCTGTTTTGGTTATCTATAAATATTGGGATTTTTACCATTATTTGAGGTTGGATAGAGGTTTGATTAGGCTTAATTGCTAAGTAATTTTAGAGGTTTGGTAGAACTTAGAGAGAGATCTATACTTTGATTTTCCAATTTTCTTAGAGATTACTCTCTACTTGTTGTAGTATTGAGTATCTTGGGATTAATTTGGTGAGTTTGCCTCGATCCGTAAGGAAATTTACTGAATATATTCTAGGGTATTTGGGCTACACAAATTGAAGATCCAAGTTGAAGAAGCAAAGAAGAATCAAGAGAAGGAGTTGAAGAGGAAGAAGGTTTAATGTCTATGTTTCACTTTCCCCTTTTCTTCTATTATTCCTTGTTATTCTTTGTAATTAGTTAACCAACCTTAGGAATTCTCATTTCTACATTTCTTATAGGTAGATTTGGTTGGTTTTATTTTACAAATTACTTGAGATATTGTGATGTTCTTGGATTGAATGATTGTGGTTTTATTAATTCAAATTGCAATTTCATTGATGACTTTAGATCTGAATTTTATCTTTAGTACAAGTCTTGATTTGAGATTGTGGTTTCGGATTAACACTAATTGTTAGGCCGGACCCGGGATATACGATTAGTGCCAAGTTGATGTGATTAATTTCCTATTGATGGACCGGACCCAGGATGATTGATGGGAGATTTGATCTTGTCAACATTCAAGTGTTCTTAATCTAGGAATTTCTTGCCACGAACCGTATGGAAGAGATTCTACTTTAGACTTGATTTTGGTGGAGCTATGATACTAGATCCAAGATTATCCTATACTTGGTATTTTGTATCCTCTTATCTCACCTATATTTTACAAAGAATTCCTCCCAACCTTTTTACTTGCTTTATTCCTTACATTGTTCTTTACTTTGTTTTCTAGGATTAAGAATTCAATCTTATCATTCTTGGTATTGGTTGATTTACTTGATGAATGATCCTTATTCACAAATCATATTCATAATTAGTTTGATTATATTTTCCACACTAGAATTTAATAGAAGTCTTAGGGGAAAAACGATTTTTTATAAATTTAAAATCTGAATATCACCTTATTTACTAAACTATTTCGATAGGTGCTCTGCCTAAATTGAGTTATTTTATTAAGTGACAAACTTATTTTAATCTTAAGATTCTTATTATTTTTAGTATTATTTATTCGATTATTTTTATTATTTATATTAATATTTTATAACTCAAAATAACACATCAACTACCGTACAGTTATCTAATGTGATTACCTCAATACGGGTCGTTGCAAGTAATCCTAAACCTTTGTAGATTAATTTCTAAGTCGTGAATTTAATAAGTTAATCTTAAGATTTGCATTGATTACTAACTCGAGATTATTAGGTGCCTAACCTCATTATGGTCGATGCAAGTTATTACACCTAATTCGGCAATTCATTAATTCTCCTATGGTGGGTCTCTTTAACAAAAAGTCGATTTAATTAACTATTGTAGTATCATGCATCAACCTAAGTTTCATAGCATAAACTCAATACGAGAATCAAATCGAAAGCGTAAAACAATAAGCAATTCATAATGAATATTAAAACGTATCCTTTCCGGAAATGTATAAATCATTAATTAATCAATCTAAATAAAGAGAATCCCAGGGCACAGAATCATAACATATAAAGGAAAAGTAATACAAGAACGAAAAGAAAAGGAAAGAGAAAGTTGTCGTGTTGCTATCCTGCTTCCACGGGCCCGGCTTAATCCTCCCGGACCTCGCCAAGACTCGTACTCCGGGATCCTTATCCCGCTCCGAAGAGATATTCGGCTACCACTCCCCTCAACTAAACTAGGGGTATCCCTTATGGTTGAGGCTCAGCCTACACTCGAGAAGAAAGAAAAAATGAAAATGAATCTCGACTAGAGCTTATCACGAGATTTCTATTGGCTAGAAACACGGAAATGCTCTGTTAAGTGATTCAGGTGTGTTTCAACAAGCCCGGGAGTGCATCTATTTATAGGAGTAGAAAAGGGGCTTAAAAAGCAGTGAAAATTCGATGTGGGGCGCCAAAAATACCGTCAACACGGCGGCAACACGCAGGCGGTACCGCGCCGTCTGGATCAACACGGCAATTTACGCCCATGCTTTGGCCTTTTTTCCAAAAATTGCACTTTTAGTCCCTGATTTCTTCATTTCTTCAATTTTGGTCCTGAAACACGAAATCAAAAACATAAGGAATTTGCGTAATTTCCATTCAATTAAATCCAATTAACTCCATAATTAACTCGAATTGAACACAATTAATGTATAAAAACACAATATAAAATCGAAGTTATCATATAAATTATCTTACTACCATACGGGTTATCTAGAATGATTACCTCGTCACCCCGGTGGTTGTAAGTAATCCTAAACCTTTTAGATTAGTTATTAAGGCGTTAATTTAATAACATAACCTAAAGATTTGCATTAATTCCAAACCCAAGATTATTAGAATGCCTAACCTCGATACGGTCGTTGTAAGTTATTAATCCTAATCGCAACTCATTAAATCTCCTACCGGTCGGGTTTCATTAACAAATCGTCAATTTAATTAACAATTGTAGTATCATGCATCAACCTAAGTTTCATAGCATAAACTCAATATGAGAATCAAATTGAAAGCATAAGACAATAAGCAATT
>JAHSUH010001433.1:0-28124 GCA_025388415.1 Cynanchum wilfordii
CCTTCATCATCTCCCTGAATTTCTTGCACTTTAGGGTCTTTAGGTTGATTGAAATTTCATGGTGGTAATGTCGATTCTTTGTGAATTGAGGGAAAGGAGCATTACAGTAATTCCTTGGATAATTCATGGCTCCGTCATTATTCTTCCAACTAAATCCAGGATGATTCCTCGATCGAGGGTTATAAGAATTCCCGTAAGTGTTGTATTAGCGGCATCCACATACTCTATTTCTTTTACGGAATATTGGAATTCCATTGCCAAAACAATCACCGCTTGAAATGCGGTCCTTGACAAAACTTACAGACTTGATGTACGTTTGGAGCGTTTCTTCCTTGAAGAAGCGATGAGTTGATTATTAAATTGAGCTTTTATGCTTTCAATTTGCTCGTCCGAAGAGGGTTTGCCATGTTGGCTATTTGTTTCGAGTTTCACCCTTACACTTGTTCTCCCGATCCTTATTAGTTTTGCTCATCCTTTCCAATGCATTAGTTGCATCTATCTCATTCATTCCATTAAAACCTCCTTGAGGGTTGAGCCCGTCGATTATTGCTTTCCGCCTCGTTCATTCCTCAGTAGACCGCTTTTGCATGTCATGAGTGGTTCACGAAATCCATGTTGAGGGTATGCTCTTAATAACTCCTCCATTCTTTCCCCAGTGTCGACATAGTTCCGTCCTCTGCTTGCGAGAAGAGCTTGATATTTCTTTCCTCATTTCCAAGATTCTAGCAATGGGTAGTACTCGGTTAAGAATGCTCTGCTCTTATGGAGCTATGTTGTAATTGAACTTCCTGGGGAGGGGACTCTGAGAGTAATTCATTCCTTTGTTTCTATCCCCTTTAAAAGTAGAATACATGGGCCAGTAATAAAATCAGAGAATGCACCCACTTGGTCTAATGGTAATCTCCGAATCAGGACTTTTTGACAGCGAGTTGGTAGAATTCCCTGCTCTGGTTACAGGGTATTTCTATCTCCTCTTGGGGCAACTTTATAGCACCGTATATGGGTCTGCTCGTATGCATTGATGGAAGTTTCCACGGTGGTGGTGGTGGCTGAGCCGCCATTTTCGGTAGAGATTAGTTTTCTCTTAGTATTTCTCGGGCCATGTGAGTCAGATTTTGGGACCGCTAAGCCTTTCTCTGAGTTCGTTTCTGTAGGATCGAGCCGGGGCATACCAGAGGTCAGAAGATAGAGGCAGATGGGAAATATAGTTGGAAGTTCGAAGATAGAAGGTTAAATATTTTTTTTTTATTTTTTTTAAAATAAAAATCTCTAGACAAATTTCTTAGTATGATTTTAGAATGAATTTTCTAAAATTTGGATAACCTTAATTATTTACGTTAGGAAATCCTATAACAAGAAAGTAGGATCTAATTCTACTAATTGCATCTTAATTGATAAATACTACTGTTACCAAATCATAAAATTTCTAAAATTTTGCGTGGAATTTCAAAAATATTATGAATTTAGCGTCCCCTGCAACGGCGCCAAAATTCTGGTGTGTGTTTTAAGTGAGTAAAAATATAGTATCATATAAAGCAAATAATCTCACAAAACAGTGTCACAAAATCAAACACACCTTAAGATGAGTACCTATCGCATGCAGATAGTAACACGGGAGGCACCACGATTTTAAATTTATAATTATCGTATCCTCTTGAACGTTGGTGACGGCTGGTTAGTTTCTATCTACTATGACAATTTTTAAGGTTCTAGGAATTAGTCTTTTATGTGTCCATTCAATTCATGTATGTTTGTTCAAAGAATAATTAAAACAAGAATGGAAAAATAATTGACTAAGATCTCTAATGAAGCATGTATGATTAATTAAGGTGAATAATGTTCGAAAGTTCAATTTGCAAATGGATCTAAAGCAATTATAAATTTGAATCGTCTTATTACCATACCGAAAGTTATCTAAAGTGATTACCTCAATACGGGTGGTTGCAAGTAATCCTAAATCTTTGTAGATTAATTATTAAGTCATGAATTTAATAAGTTAATCTTAAGATTTGCATTGATTACTAACTCGAGATTATTAGGCTTCCTAACTTCATTATGGTCGATGCAAGTTATTAGACCTAATCTAGCGATTCGCTTACGTCTCCTATGGTTGGGACTCATTCCTGGCGAAACCCTCGATTTGAAATTAACTATTGTAGTATCATGCATCAACCTAAGTTTCCATGGCATAAACTCGATATCGAGAATCAAATCGAAAAGCGTAAAACAATAAATGATTCATAATGTATATTAAAACGTATCCTTTAAGGAAATGTATAAATCATTAATTAATCGATCTAAATAAAGAGAATCTTGGGACACAGAATCACCAACATATAAAGGAAAAGTAATACAGGAATGAAAAGAAAAGGAAAGAGAAAGTTAGCCAAGTGTTGCTCTCACTACTTCCCACGGGTGGCAGAATCCTCCAGGACATCGCTTAGAGACTTGTACTCTGGGATCCTTATCTACCGCTCTAAGAGATCTTGAGAGATCACTCCCTCTCAACTAAATATAGAGGTATCCCTTATAGGTAAAGGCTCAACCCTACAGTAAAAAGGAAGAAAGAAAAAAAATGGCGAAACCTCATTTGGAGCTTATCACGAAATTCCCTGTGGCTAGAAACTCGGAAATACTCTATTCTGAGTGATTACGGTATGCTTCAACAATTGAGGGAGTGCATCTATTTATAGGAGTGAAATAGAGTTGAAAAGAGGTAAATTTTCCATAGGTGACATTGAGTTGTACCAAAGCTGCCATTGCCCACTGCTGCGTCGCGTGTCTCCAATCCTGAATCAAACACGAAGGCAGAAACACGCCGTGCTAGCTGCAACACGAAGTTGCAACACGAGTAGAAACAGGCCCGTGCTAACTTTTTTTCCAGAAAATTACAATTTAGTCCACTGATTTCTTCCTTTCTTTAATTTTAGTCCCTAAAACTTAAAAAATCAAAAAGCAGAGAAAGAATTTAAGTAATTTTCATTCAATTAATTCCAATTAACTCCATAGTGCTTTCGAATTGAACACAATTAATGTATAAAAACACGATATAAAATCGAGTTATCGTGTTAACCCTAAAAGGTGATCAATCAATCAAAACAAATAAATTGATAATCACTTGAATGAATTGACATAACAATCTATAGCTACAACATCCACAAGTAAAAAGATTGCATAACAAGGTTCCAACTAGCCTAGTGCTTATGACTCAGCTCATGATTCCAAAATTAAGAAAGCACAAAATCAAATCCGTAGCTCCCGTTCAAAAAAATTCAGCGAGAACCCGAGACAGACGATTACAACTAGATACTAAGAGAAGAAGAAGAAATTCAGAATTAATTTCTTAAATCAAAAACATCTAAATCTTCCCTTCTTGCCGTAAATCAAATCGGTACCTTTCTTCTTGAATCAAATCGGGATTGCCTTTAAAAGCAACTCGAGAATTTCTTCTCGATTCATCGGTTGATCACGCCTTGCTCTGCTCCAAAATTGACCAAGTTACAAAATGTCTTACGTATTTTTCTCTCCTCCTCTCGCGTGTGTTTTATAGCTCTCGTATTGCCCACTTGGGAATCTAGCTAATTCTGGAATTTCTTAGTATTAATTTGCTCTCGTTATACATTCACGAAGTCGAGACTTCGCTCCCTTCTACTCTTCTCTCCCCCGAATCTCTTAAATTCCTTATGTTTTTCTCCCCCCAGTCAGTGCCCCGCTGTCAGATTTTCTTGCTTTGCCTTTACCAGAGAAGTATTCTCCACTTTCTTTCCTCAAATTAGTTAATTCCTAATTGGATTGCAAGTCCTCCTACCAGGATCGTCTTGTCTTGACTTTTTCTTTACTTAGTTACCTTATGTAATTAGGCCTCTTTTCTTCTCTTCTATTCCTTTCAATTTCTTTAGCCCGGCTGATTTGCTTGGCCTCTTACAAGTTGTATAGCCCAAGTTCCTTTTTTAATCCGATTTTAAATCTTTTCTATTTCTTCAACTTAAGTCCCTGAGAATTTGTCTCGTCTTGATTTTACCCTTTGAACTTCATACGTTTACCACAAGATTTCGGCCATTTCCCTAAATAAAACAATCACAAAACCAATTAGTGCAAATAGACACAAAACTACCCAAAATAAAAGTTACATCACTCATTCTTAAATCAAATCAAGCAAAAGAAATAACGATAACTCTACGAAAAGTAGAGTTATCATCGAGAGAAGAAGAGGAAGCAACATGAACCAGGAGCTTCTAACAGGCTTTGCCGAGACACTAGTGCGCCAATTTTTTGTTAGTGCGATGCATACGCTCAAGGGCTGCCCTAGCATCCACTCCATTCATCCCATTGAATCCTCCCTAAGGATTTAAGCCATCGAGGATTTGCTTACCCAACTCATTCATACCTCCGTAGAATTGTTACATCATAAGAGTCTCGGATAGGCCGTGTTGGGGCATAATCGTACTAGAGTAATATGTTGTGCAAAACTTGAGATCGCTTTTGAAACTCCAACATCTTAGCAGCGAGTAATATTCAGGAACGAAAGCTCAACTCCTCTCAAGTTGAAATAGATCCCACAAGGGAGTTGCAATAACCATCTTCTTTGCCCGATCCCTCAAAGTGTACGAGAATGCTCAAGATAGCTTATTCAACGGTAGATTTCCCTTTAAAGCCATCACAAAAGGAGGTAAATTCCAGCAAGTGTTCCAAAGGGCTTTCTAAGGAAGACCTCCAAATTGTAGCCTCAAAGTGAAAAGTTGAAGAACACTCGGTTTGAGTTCAAGCGTGCGATTCTCCGGAAGTCTTATAGAATTGCTCAATGGAATGGAGTGAGCTTTAATGTAGGTTTCCAATCTTTGGTCTTCTTTTGCCGTTCCATTTTCCTTCCTTCTTTGTTCTCTACGTGCAAGACGAATAATATCTTACGGATCGTCTACTTGTTCCCTAAGTTGTGGGGTAGAAGATCTAGTCATGCACTATTGAAATTATTAAGAGAGAAAGAGAACATAAAACATCAATTATAAAAGAAATTACAATTAAAAACATCTACAAACGATCTATTAGAAAACACAAAAACAAGAAAAATTAGAGAAGGAAATCACAATATCTACAAAACAAGAAAAGAGAAAGATTAGTCAAAATAATGAATAAAGAATATAAAATTATTAAATAAGTGAATAATACTAATCTATTCAAAACAAGTGAAGAGAATGAATTAAATGAAAGAAAGAAGAAAAAGAGTTAAGAATGCTGGGAAAGAATAAATTGAATGAAGAATGAAAGAGACTTTTAAAAGTGAAAATGGAAGGAAGAAAGAGAAATAATTAAATAGCATGCAGAAAAGAAAAAGAAATAGAAAAGAAGTGAATTTAGAACAAACTAGATGAAAAATTTTAAGGAAAAGAGATTGAAACAAAAATAATGCATGTTGTCGGGTGGAATAGAAACAGAGGAGGCTGCGGGGGGAAATGAAATGTAGCCACTGGAATTTGTACAAAAACTGAGTTGTACATAGTGAAGCCCCTCTGGAATTTTTACGAAAAACAGAGGAATGAAGGAGCGGCCCCCTTTGGAATTTATAAATTTAAGAGAGCAGTTTGCATACTAAAGTTTCCTGGAAAAATTACAACAGAGGCGGTAAGGGTTTCTTCCCGGAATTTCACACAAAACATAATAAAACATGCAAGTATCTCCTGGATTTAATACACAACAACGGTGGTGCATATAAATTGCTATTGCACTTGCCCGAATAGTCGGCTAAAATACGGTGTACAAATACACCTAGCTCCTGGAAATGGAAAAATAATAAGATATACATACAATCGGCTTTTAAGGCTATATGCACTGTTATCAAATTCATGCAACTTGAAATCGATAAGAAATCATGTTAAAAATCTTTAATGAAACTTCAAAAATATGCATGCAAAGACTTACACACTGGGCTTGCAAAATATGTATATATGTATCCTACAATTATCATGTAAAAGAAGTGCAAAAACATACGATTATTCCATCTGATCTATAGTAAAAGTAGTGAACTCATTTATTCTTTCAAAGCGATAAAATCGATCATACTAATAACCAAAATACCAAGCAACCTACTTACTAAATCCATTACATAATGAAATGAGGTATGTTCATCTAACTATGTACTACTACTAATAAAGCCAAAGACATGCAAGGCGTATCATGCAATCTATGAAACTATGCTAACTTCTTGGAATGCAATATATGTGATATGATATATATGGTGAAGTCGTGAAAACTATGGAATTATGAGACATAACATTATAGTTTTTTTTTTCATACTAACCTACTAAACCACATACAACGAGAAAGGAATTGAAGCTTGCAAATCCGTCCGAACTATTGGTTTACTTACAAAGTAAGGTGGAATATGCAAAACAAAGTACTTACATATTTTCAACCCAAAATACAAGTAGTGTGTGTTTTGAGTGAGTAAAATATAGTATCATATAAAGCGAATAATCTCACAAAGCAGTGTCACATAATCGAGAACCACGACTAAAGTAGTCTCCATATCGCATCCACGAATAGTATGATGGGAGTACCGCGATTTTAAATTTAAAATATAGTATCCTCGGGAGCGGTGGTAATGGTGCAGTTGGTTTCTACCCGATTATAGCGATCTTTAAGGTTTCGAAATTGGTCCTAAATTATCGTTACATTCGGAAATATGTTTGTGTAAAGAATATTTAAAAAGCAAAGAATAGAAAATAATTGACTAAGATCTCTAATGACGTACGTATGATTAATTAAGTTGAACAATGTTCGAATGTGTAGCTATGCAAGCGAGATCTAAAGGGCGATTATGAATTAAGAGTGTCTTCTTACCATGCATGAGTTATCTAGAGCGATTACTGAAATATGGTGGTTGCAAGTAATCCTGGCAGCTTTTTAGATTAGTTATTAAGGCGTCCCGATTCAACAACATAATCTTAAGATTTGCATTGATTCCAAACTTTGAATTATTACGATTTCTTTTTTCAGGTATGGTGGCCGAAAGTTATTAGTTACAATCAAGCAGCGTCTGTTAAATCTCCTATGGTGGGGACTCATTAACAAACCGTTGATTCAATTAACTATTTTAGTATCATGCATCAACACAAGTTTCAAAGCATAAACTCAATACGAGAATCAAAACGCGTAAAACAATAAGCAAGTCACAATGTATATTAAAACTTATCCTTTATGCAAATGTATAAATCATTAATTAATCAATCTAAATAAAGATAATCCTAGGACACAGAATCATAACATATAAAGGAAAATTAACTCAAGAACGAAAAGAAAGGGAAAGAGAAAGTTGTCGTGTTGCTCTCATTGCCTTCCACGGGCTAGCTTAATCCTCCAGGACCCGCGAGACTTTGTACTGGGTCCTTATCTCGCTCTAAAGACCTTCAACTATCTCTCCCCTCAAATAAACTATAGGGTATCCCTTATGGTGGAGGCTCAACCCTACACTCGAGAAGAAAGAAAAATGAAAACTGAAAACTCGACTGGAGCTTATCACAAAATTTCTATTAACTAGAAACTCGGAAATGCTCCGGTTTAGGTGATTCCCGGTGTCAAAGCTTGCACATGATGCCTCTATTTATAGGGGTGAGTTGGGCTGGAAAACAGAAATTTTTCAATGTGGGACATTTACTAGGCCATAGCGGCACGATACTGCGCGCGTTGCGACATGGTGCTGCCCGCGTTGTGGCACGGTGCTGCGTATTGTGGCACGACACTTGTGTGGCACAGTGCTTATCCTATATATGTAGCGATGTTGCTTGCGTTACTCTTAAAATGCAATTTAGTCCCTAATTTCTTCCTTTCTTCAATTTTGGTCCTAAAACAAACAAAAAGAAAACAAAATTTTCGTAATTTCCATTCAATTAAGTCCAATTAACTCCATAATTAACTAGAATTGAACACAATTAATGTATAAAAGCACGATATAAAATCGTGTTATCAAATACCCCACACTTAGTCTTTGCTTGTCCTCAAGCAAACTACTAAATATAGTCCAAGAAAACACATATAACTCAACTAATCATGTTCATCAATTAAGCACATGAGGTGTTCAACAATTTAAACTGTTCGGGAAAATCAATAGACTATCAAAGAGTGAATTACTCATAATGCCTCATCAAATGTATCATGTGCAAATCAAGAAGAAATAATTCAAAATATCCATATTAAATCAACACACATCTAATCATAGAATTTCTCTGGGTGTAGTGTGTGTTCTAATCTGACTCATCATCCAAACAATAGACTTCCCTTCAAACTAGTAGAAAGATAGTATGTTGATCACTTAGACGTCACAACAGCTAATTATAATTAACCATCTAGGGATCAAGTCACAATGCCACACTTATTACTCCCTTTTTTTATATATATATATATATACTCTTTTTCAAACACATATATATATGTTTTTTTCAATCAAGAGGTATAAGCGTTTACTTAACCATGTTAACTTTAACTACCCCTTGTAGCAGTCTCACTCAAGTGGCTCCCGGACCTCAAAGACCTTAGGGCACCGTATTTCAATTCCCTAGGAGTGATTCCTAATAGTAGCAAAGAACACTTGCAAACTACCCTTATAAAATAAATAAGGAAAAATAAACTAGTGACATGCTTCTCAAACCCATATCAAGTCACCATAACAGCTATCACAACATGCGATGGTCTAACAACCTTATTTAACTAAAAGTCCAAAAGAGTCCATCCATCAACCAATTTTCACAAAATAGATGTGCTCAAAGATAACAGGATTTCCTACAACTAGACTAGCATCAAGTTTCTATGAATAAATCAAACTCAATCCTCAAGACTTTTACAATCAAACAAATATTTTTTATCATAGGAGGAGTAAATCATACTTCAAATGTTTATCAGATATCCCAAAAAGTTTAAAATTACCATAAAATTTGAGAAAATCTGAAAAATTTAGCCCAGAAACTATAAAATTCACCCCCTACCGCACATACTTAAAAATGAACACCGCCCTCGGGCAGTTAAAGGTAGGTGAAAAACGAAAATTTACACTTAATTCAAACATCTATTAGCACAATAAAACAAAGCAAATACAATAGATGCTCAAAACTAAGTAATATCCTAAAATAGAAAACACCAACAAGAAAACAAAGCAAAAAGAACAAAAACGAAAAAAGAAAAATAAAAAAAAAGGAAAGTGGAAAAACTAGGTATCCAGTGGTTGTAGCAGCTGTTGGAATCAAAATGATGTGGCGGTGTGGTGATGCAAACATGGAACCTCACCCTCAACTTGTATGCCTGTCCTTAAGTTTCGTAGGGTAGTGATGGTCACATGTGTAGTAGATGAGCTTTCCATACTTTGAGTTGTAGCTGCAATATCTATACTAAGAAATCTTGTAACTCAAATGATGTTAAGTCTTAAAGCACATTCATGAGTGTTAGTAGCATATTCCTTAGCAAGCTTCTAGCTAATATTCTAATCATGTCCACGGAATACGCCCTAAAAAACATGTGATAACTCATTTATGTCAATGGCATGAATCACTTCAAGACTCTCCTTTCTATTAATAACATGCAAGCATAACATGCAACAAAGGTGAAATACAGAATCAGAAAGAAGTTTTTGAAATAAACAGGATGATACACGGTGATATGGTCCCAAATAGATTTTAAGGACAATTCTACTCTTCTTCATACTTAAATCATGATCATATCCACCAAGCCTTAAAGAAATAGACTTGTTATGATGCTCAAAAAGTATGGAAGATTTACATACTAGTACCTCGTAAGTAGCTCTTCCGCATTAAAGATGCAGTTGTAGAGTATGCATCAATTAATTCATATGTGTATTCAACTCAAGAATTGCAAGAGTCTCCCAATCAATTCTTCTGCCATGATGTACTAATCCTCTCGTAAATGAGTTGTAGCGTTTAATAGCTATGTTCCGATCTACTTGAAATGAATAAATTGAGATAGCAACTATATGTATACAAAGATATAGAAAGAGAGTTGAGTGAATTTAGAGATAAATAGGGGATAGAGTAATGAATAGCCATGAGTAGCAAAATTTGCACAGTTCCCCATGAACAAGATAGTGCGAGTGCACAAACACAATCAAGTTTCAACCATTTTCGAAGCTAGTGTATTCCAATACAATTTAAATGTAATGTAATTTCTATTGGATTAACCATTATCCACGCAATATGATAACATCAAATATGATCATGATTTGAGATATAAATAGTGCATGATTTGTGATAATAATTGTATTAAATTGAGATAATTTGATTGATTTTGGGTTTAATTGCAAATAACTGTTTCGGGTAACCTTTGGGGGCAAATTGGTGAAAAAAGATAAATTCGAAGCAAAAGCGCAATATTCTGGAAATTCATTACGCCCGTGAATGATGTATTACGCCCGTATCTGCGTAAACGCCCGTTGCCCTTTGTGCATAACGCCCGTATCGAATGAAACGCCCGTTGCCCTCGTGTTCCTTACGCCCGTGAGAATTAACCTCTACCTTACGCCCGTGGCCCCTCGGATAAACGCCGTAAGAGTAAATCGCTCTAAACGCCCGTATAGCGAGAGGGGCTACGCCCGGTAAGGATGCTCTGCCTAGAATATTTTTTATGTAAAATGACGATTTTACCCCTAGTTTAGTAGATCTATAAATACTAGAATTCTTAGCCTTAATTAGATTGGCTTGAGGATCAGATTTCATTTCATATTGTTCTTAGATATTGAATATCATATTAGGTTTTCCTTCAATTTCATATATTTTTGGTAGAGACTTTGGGGAATTTCTATTACTTTGATTGAATAACTTTGATTAGATAATTCTCTAGGTTGTTTTAGTGAATAGATGTTTCTAGTTAGGTTATGAAATCTCTCCTTGGCCTATGAGGTAGAGTTTTGTGACTTGATCAAGAGGATTTTTGAGCTAGTTCAACCATTCAAGCTTCAAGGAACAAGAAAAGGATTCAAGAAGAAAGTTGAGGTGAAGAGATCTTTCCGGATTCAATTGACAACTGGTTTTGGAACTATTTTCTTACCTTCTTCAAGTATTTTTGTTGATAATTCTTGTAATCTAGTTTACCAACCTAATAGGAACTCTCTTCTCCTACATTTCTTTAGGGTAGAAGTGGTTGGTTTCATGTTATACTTTCACTATGGGATTGCTCTATTGTGAGTTGATTGTTATGATTTCATTAACTTGAATTGCAATTTCAATTATGGCTTTGATTTGATTGTTTATCTTGAGATGAGCTATGATTCGATCTTGTGGTTCGGGTTAACACTAATTGTTAAGCCGGACCTTGGATATACGATTAGTGCTAGGTTAGTTGGATTGTCTTCCTATTGATGTACCGGACCTTGGATGATTAGTAGGGATTTAATCTTACTAATATATTCGAGTTGTTCTTCACGTATGAATTTCTTTCAACGACACGTATTGAGGAAGTTCATCTTTAGACTCGGATTCGGTGAAATTATAATAGTTGAATCATGATACTTGATTTTGTTGTGAAGTGTATCCTCCACTCTCTCTAATGTGTTTAGTGAGTTCTTCACATATTCAATATTACCTCATCCATGATTTTACTTTACTTGCTTTTAATTTGCTTTCTAGGATTTAGAAATCAATCTTATCATTCTTGATATTGATTGATTTACTTGTTGAATGATCCTTAATCACAAATCATATTCATAATTAGTTTGATTATATTTTCCACACTAGAATTTAATAGAAGTCTTAGGGAAAAACAATTTTTATAAATTTAAAATCCGAATACCACCATATTTACTAAACTATTTCGATAGGTGCTCTGCCTAATTGAGTTATTTTATTAGTGACAAACTTATTTTAATCTTAAGATTCTTATTATTTTTAGTATTATTTATTCGATTATTTATATTATTTTTATTATTTATATATAACTCAAAATAACACATCAGATTTTTTGGCGCGCCGTTCGGGAATCCTATTAATTTTCGTGATGTTTTTCCTCTAAGTTCGTTTGTAATTTTTGGGAAAAATTTTCATCAACGGTGTGAAATTTATAACGAATTAATTTTGATATGATTTGTTTTATGATATCATTCTCAAGTAACTTTTACTTTTCATGTCTAATTCTTAGAATATCTTTTATCTCTTTGATAGATCTTGGATATTTGCTTGATCGATTTTATTTCATTTAGTTTAGATGTTTCGATTTCATTTGTTTCTTATTTCTAGTTGAGTAGTTTAATTTTGATTTCTTTGATTTTCTCTTTTTCTTACTTTAGTAGTTTTCCTTTTGTTACTTGTATTTTGTTTCTCTTGCTTTCTTATTGATTTGTTTTTCTTAGAATTTTTTTTACTTAGATTATAGATTTTTGGATTTAGATCTTAGGTTAGATGATTTAGTATCATGATTTTTTAGGTTTAGTTAGTATTTTGGTTAGTTTAGATCCCTTAGGTAAACTTTTACTTAGAGATTTTGGTTAGATATAGCTTAGATATTTTGGATTTAGGTTAACTTTAGTTGATTTAGATTAGATAGCTTAGTTAGTTTAGTGCTTTAGATTAGGTTAGCTTTTGATTCTTTAGATCCTTATCCTTTAGAATAACTTAGATCTTTAGGTTTAACATCTTAGTTTGATCTTTAGTTTAGAATTTTTAGATCTAATTGTTTTTCCTACTCTCTAACTTGACTTAGTTTGTTCTAATCTCTTCTAACTTGTTCTAACTAGATTCTTAGGTATGGTTAGTATTAGATCTAACTAGTCTTCTAACTTGATTCTTTCTTTGATTGATTTCTATTTCATGTTCTTAGATGTATTTCCATGCTTTCATTTTATGATTTTTGGTAGTTGTTATAGATATTATCTTGATTTTTAGGTATTATGTTAGAGTAGTTTAGTTTACTTCTCTTCTTAATCTTAGTTTCATTACTTGTCATTTACTTGTTTTGCATCTTCTTTAGTTGTCTTACATTTCTTAGTTAGTTTTGCATGATCTTGTCATTCTATCTTCTTTCCTTTATTTTCTTTAAGTGCTTTCTAGTTTAGTTAGTATTCTAATAATATCTTCAATTCATGAAGAATATTATCTAGATACTTACTTTTGTTAGGAATTGATGTTATATGTTTTTCTTATTTTCTATCTTTTATATGTTAGCCTTACTTTGCATTTGATATAAGTTTTGGTATAGCGTTGGCTTAATTTCTTCTTTTTGAAATTTTTGTTAGATTTTGCATATAGTAAATTTTTCAACAAATGGTCACCATTGTTATTTTTAGATTTGCATCTTTAGGAATTTATCTAGTATTCTTTTAATTCTTTAGGAAATAAATATGTATAGCTTTTTGTTGAGTAGTATGCATTCTTAGAAACTAATTCTAAGAAATGCTAGTTTAGTGACCAACATTTCTAGTTTAGTTATTTAATTCACTTCATTAGCTTTGTTACATTTCATTTTCAGATTTCAAGTATTTTGTATTAATTGTTTTTGAATATGATTTAGTTAGTTAGCATGTTTTGCTTTTCTTTGCATGTTATTTAGTAGACTTGCATGAAGTTGCATGTTTTGTTTTATGCTTACATGAATACGTTGCTCTTTGTTTTCTTTTACTTAGCTTATGTTTTAGTTGTTTTGATGGTTTTACAAATCGCATATTATTTTGTAGTAGTACAGTTTGTATAGCTTTTACTTAGGTATAGTTTGCATGGTGATTTAGGTAAATATTATTACTTGGATTTCTCCTTAATTTACGTATTCTAGTAGTTAGAATTAGGTTATTATGTTCTAATAGGTTAGTATTGCATGTTTTGTTTTTATAATCTGCATTTGCATGCTTTTGCATAGCTTATATTTATGTATGTATATTTTACAACTTGTCTTATTCTTTGTTCTTTTTGATTTTGCATAGCATTTAGTACATATAGATACATTAGATGTATATCTCATCTCTTTACTGTATCTAATGTTCAATGTATAGATATAGATATTGTATGCATAAAGCATTTCAAAATCTGAATACCACCATATTTACTAAACTATTTCGATAGGTGCTCTGCCTAATTGAGTTATTTTATTAGTGACAAACTTATTTTAATCTTAAGATTCTTATTATTTTTAGTATTATTTATTCGATTATTTATATTATTTTTATTATTTATATATAACTCAAATAACACATCACAATACATCAATTAACATAGCATTATCCTATCCGGAACATCCAACATCTAGCAAATAAAAGAAAATAATCCCTATGTTGGAGCATGCCATGATCATTTAGCACATATGAACCTGTCTGGAACTTCCAGAATCTACTCAAGTAAGCATAGTAGTCCTAAACTAGAACATCCAGTCTCTAAATAAACGTGAAAATCCTATTATGGAGCATCCAGTTTCTAAATAAACAGAGTAGACATAAATTACGCCAAAAACCACGTAAGACACCTTAAAAATAAAGCACACAAACAAAAGAGAAACAAAGAAAAACAAGAACAAGAAAAACAAAACAACGAAAACAAAAACATAGGGTTACCTCCCTATAAGCTCTTCTTTACTGTCATTAAGTTGGACTGCCTTTCCTCCTCGGAAGGATTGCATGTTCGATATCTTCGAACAATTCCTTGTAAAACTTCAACTTTTGTCTGTTCACTTTGAATGATGTTTCACCCTCGTTCATTATTTCACAAGCTACCATGGTGAGACTTGTTTGATAATGAAGGAGTCTGTCCAATAGCTTTAAAACATCCTGAAAACATTTTCAAATGTGAATATAATAACATTTTATCCTCAAGTTGAAATTCCTTTAAACTGTTTATCATGCCAAATCCTATTTTTCCATTTAAAGCTCATTGAATCTATCATATTCATCAAATTCATTCAATTTTTAGGATTCTATCCAATGTACACAAAATGCATTATAATTCAACAAGTGAGAGCAGGGTGATTAGTGTACATAATAGTGTTAGACAAGATCAAATATATCAAATGCATATACAACATCTAGAATAGTATATCATTTGGAAATTCATAGCATATCCTTGTCCTCAAACAACTCCTACCGCATAATTACTAACATCACATGTCAAATAGCAAATTTCAATCGGGGGATGTTATAATGAGTGCAGTAGTGAAAGAATTCCTTTAATAAAATTCATGCAAAAATGTCTTATCAAACACAAAAGGAATAACTTTTCCAGTTTAGCATATGCGTTGTTTTCATGCATCTTTATAACATAGATTCCATATTTCACAAGCAATGCATGAATGTATACCAAACACAGGAAATCATCTATCAACTCTCTTATCATGTTAAGAATATAATATTACTAGAATAACTATCTAGAAAACAATAGAACATGTATAAGAGCAAAAGCTAGGATTGGTACCTGGAATATCAACAATTTTATAAACAAAAGCTCCTTTGTACCTCTTGACTGCATTCGGTTACAACTTCCTTTCGTTTCTCATTCAAATTGCAATTTTAATCAAGGAATTTCTTACCTTCATCTTAAGAATCCATAGTAGAAATGGGTTGCCCGCCCTTTTCGGTTTCAATTTAGGTGGATCCTAGCACGATGAAGTCAAAAATTTTCGTTTTTGATAATAACAAAAGATAGATTAGGCATGATGTTTCAATAAGATAAGAAGAAGGCAAGAAAAAGAGTTCGAAAAATAAATTTTGTATCGACCCTAGATAATCTCTAGAGTTTAAATTTTTTTTTTTTTTTTTATCGACCTAGATAATCTCTAGAGTTTTTCCTAGTATGGTTTTAGAATGAATTTTCTAAAACTAGATGACCTTAATTATTTAATTCTAAATAATTTTTAAAATTAACAATTTAGGAAACCGTATACTTAGGAAAGTGAGGTCTAATTCCAATAATCAAGTCATAAAGGATAGACACTACCGTTACCAAATCATAAAGTTTCTAAAATTTTGTTCAAGAATTTTAAAAATGTTATGAATTTTAGCATCCCCGGCAACGACACCAAAAATCTGGTGTGTGTTTTGAGTGAGTAAAATATAGTATCATATAAAGCAGATAATCTCACAAAACAAGTGCCACATAATCAAACACAACTAAGGCAAAGTACCTATCGCGCTGAGATAGTAACACAGGAGTACCACGATTTTAAATTTATAATTATCATATCCTCGGGAACGTTGGTAACGGCTGGTTAGTTTCTACCAATTATGACAATCTTTAAGGTTCGGGGAATTAGTTCTAGGTGTCCATTCAATTCGGATATGTTTGTTTAAAGAATATTTAAAACAAGAATATAAAATAATTAACTAAGATCTCTAATGAAGTATGTATGATTAATTAATGTGAACAGTGTTCGAATGTTCAGTTTGAAAACGGATCCGAGGCAATTATGAATTCAAATTATCTTACAACCATACCCGAGTTATCTAAAGTGATTACCTCAATATGGTTGCGCAAGTAATCCTAAACCTTTGTACATTAATTATTAAATCGTGGATTTAATAAGTTAATCTTAAGGTTTGCATTGATTATGAACTCGAGATTATTAGTTCGCCTAAACTCGGTATGGTTGCCGCAATTATTAGACATAATCCGGCAATTTGTTAAATCTCCTATGGTTGGGTCTCCTTAACAAACCGTCAATTTAATTAACTATTGTAGTATCATGCATCAACCTAAGTTTCATAGCATAAACTCAATACGAGAATCAAATCGAAAGCGTAAAACAATAAGCAAATCACAATGTATATTAAAACGTATCCTTTCCGGAAATGTATAAATCATTAATCAATCAATCTAAATAAAGAGAATCCTAGGACACGGAATCATAACATATAAAGGAAAAGAAACACAAGAACGAAAAGAAAAGGAAAGAGAAAGTTGTCGTGTTGCTCTCACTGCTTCCACGGGCCGGCTTAATCCTCTAGACTTGTACTCTGGATCCTTATCTAGCTAGAAACTCGGAAATGCTCATGTTCGAGTGATTCCGGTGTGCTTCAACAACCGAGGGGGTGCATCTATTTATAGGAGTGAAGTAGAGCTGAAAAGAAGCGAAATTTTGATGTGGGACTGATAACGCTAAATTTGATAATGTTTTGGAAGGGTATTTGTGCATAATTGTTGAGGTTTATTAGAGTAAATTGAGATGAATATGTTAATTGTGCACTTAATTGTGATAATTCTGTTTTCGGGAAGTTTGTGGAGTTAATTGATCAAAAGAGCAAAGTTTAGGGACTAAATATGCAATTTCTGGAAAGAAATACAAATCCAGTCCATCAACACGTGCTCAGTCCAAGAACACGCCCTTCATGAAGACCGAACACGCCCTGCCAAGCTAAGGAACACGTGCTTAGTTAATGAACACGGCCAGTAAGAAGGAACAACACGGCCAGAAGAACACGCGCTCGGTGATAAACCTGTCACCGAGCCCGTGTTGCGTATAACACCGAGCCCGTGTTTGGCGCTCTGTTCCGAGATTTTAGAGATTTTTGTGTAAAATTACTATTTTACCCCTGTTTTGGTTATCTATAAATATTGGGATTTTTACCATTATTTGAGGTTGGATTAGGTGGGATTAGGGTTGTATTAGGGTTGGCTTGTGGATTAGTTTCTCACATTGTTTTTAGATATTGAATATCATATTGGGTTTTTCTTCAATTTCATATATTTTGGTATAGACTTTGGGGAATTTTCTATTACTTTGATTGAATACTTTTGATTAGATAATTCCCTAGGTTGTTTTAGTGAATAAATGTTTCTAGTTAGGTTATGAAATCTCTCCTTGGTCTATGAGGTAGAAGTTTTGTGACTTGATCAAGAGGATTTTGAGCTACTTCAACCATTCAAGCTTCAAGGAACAAGAAGAGGATTCAAGAAGAAAGTTGAGGTGAAGAGATCTTTCCAGGATTCAATTGACAACCTGGTTTTGGAATTATTTTCTTACCTTCTTCAAGTATTTTTGTTGATAATTCTTGTAATCTAGTTTACCAACCTAATAGGAACTCTATTCTCCTACATTTCTTTAGAGTAGAAGTGGTTGGTTTCATGTTATACTTTCACTATGGGATTGATCTATTGTGAGTTGATTGTTATGATTTCATTAACTTGAATTGCAATTTCAATTATGGCTTTGATTTGATTGTTTATCTTGAGATGAGCTATAATTCGATCTTGTGGTTCGGGTTAACACTAATTGTTAAGCCGGACCTTGGATATACGATTAGTGCTAGGTTAGTTGGATTGTCTTCCTATTGATGTACCGGACCTTGGATGATTAGTAGGGATTTGATCTTACTAATATATTCGAGTTGTTCTTCACGTATGAATTTCTTTCAACGACACGTATTGAAGAAGTTCATCTTTAGACCTGGATTTCGGTGAAATTGTAATAGTTGAATCATGATACTTGATTTTGTTGTGAAGTGTATCCTCCACTCTCTCTAATGTGTTTAGTGAGTTCTTCAAATATTCAATATTCTCTCATCCATGATTTTACTTTACTTGCTTTTAATTTGCTTTCTAGGATTTAGAAATCAATCTTATCATTCTTGATATTGGTTGGTTTACTTGTTGAATGATCATTTTTCACAAATCATATTCATAATTAGTTTGATTATATTTTCCACACTAGAATTTAATAGAAGTCTTAGGGAAAAACGATTTTTATAAATTTAAAATCCGAATATCACCTTATTTACTAAACTATTTCGATAGGTGTTCTGCCTTATTGAGTTATTTTATTAGTGACAAACCTATTTTAATCTTGAAGATTACTATTATTTTTAGTATTATTTATTCGATTATTTATATTATTTTTATTATTTATATATAACTCAAAATAACACATCGGGGACATTCTAACACCGAAAATTTAGGATCTGGACCGAAAGTTTCCGATAATTGCATTTTAGTCCATAATTTCTTTATTTCTTCAATTTTGGTCCCTGAAACTTCTAAAATAAAAAACAGAAGGAATTTCCATTCAATTAAGTCCAATTAACTCTATAATTAACTCGAATTGAACACAATTAATGTATAAAAACACGATATAAAATCGAGTTATCATTAGGTCAAGCGAAAACCGTAGTCAAAGCAGTAGTGTTGAAAGGTGACACCCTCAAGAATAAAAAGAGAATGTTATTAAATTTTAGAGAAAGAATTTTTAGAGAATGGGGTTACTTATATATATATATATATATATTTATTGAATGTAGTAATTCATCTTTATGCTTTTCAATATCAAAGATGAGTTGAAGTATATACCGATCAAGGGTGGGATTGATAATGAAAGGAAGACTTAGGAATGATTCCTTTTGAGTTAAGTGTAACGGGATAATTTAACCTAATAATAATAATTGGAGTAAATTGATAAAACTTGTCAAAGTGTGACTGCGTGAGGAAATAGCATCTGAATTAGGGGAAAAAAAAAAAAAAAAAAGAGAGAGAGAGAGGGTGAAAAATAAAGATTTAGGACAAAAAGGTGGCTAATTTCGCTTTGTATTTTAATTGACGACATTGTTGTTGTCGTTGTCGATAGTTAACGAGACGGAGGAGAAAAATCAGTCGAAATTTTTGTTGATTGAGCCAAAGGAAGAAGTAGTTTCATCTCACAATTCCTTAAGAACTATGTCTCAAGCCCGAGTTTACGCTCGTTGTCGATAGTTAACGAGACGGAGGAGAAAAATCAGTCGAAATTTTTGTTGATTGAGCCAAAGGAAGAAGTAGTTTCATCTCACAATTCCTTAAGAACTATGTCTCAAGCCCGAGTTTACGCAGACATCAATGTTCATCGACCTCGAGATTACTGGGATTACGAATCCCTTACTATTCAGTGGGGGTAATCCATTCTATGTTCATAACCCTAGTCTTTTTTTCCTTTTTTCTTTTTTTTTATTTTCTTTTGATTCCATTGCTGTTGTTAATTGATGATACCTGGAGTTCATGCGTGTCTTTTTTCTAAACAAATTTCCGCTCTGTTTTCATCTGGGTTATGTTTTGGATAGTTGTTTGATATCCTGTTGATTGTTTTGTTAGGTATTGAGTTTAGATTCTCTTTTGTTAACAGGGTTTTATTTCGGCTATTGTTGAGAGTTTTGTTTTTTTAACTCTGTACGTTTGTGGTGGCTTTCGGTACAGCCTGAACAAGGATTGAATTTCTCTGTCAACCCAGTCAAAAGTAGGGTTTGCTATATGTAGAATCTTGTTTCAATTTTGTTAACTTTCCTGCAGGATTGTCATCACTATCATTTTGGGTGTCCAGTTGCCCTTTTGATGTCGGATATACCTTTGCATTCTTTACCTATTAAAAGAATGAAGGGGGATGTGATAGATGTTAGATTGATTTTAATGGAGAAAAGAATTATATTTTTATTTCTTCGTACTGCTTTATGGTCCTGCACTCCAATATATTACGATGATTGGAGAGATAAAAGTACCCTTAATTTCTTCGTATGGTTTTGCAGTGACCAAGATGACTATGAGGTTGTCCGAAAAGTAGGAAGGGGAAAGTACAGTGAGGTTTTTGAAGGTATAAATGTCATCAGCAGTGAAAGATGCATTGTCAAAATCCTTAAGCCTGTCAAAAAGAAAAAGGTTGGCTACACTAGTTCTAACCCTTCTTTTGATGCTGAACTCATTAGTTCTCATGAAAGACTTTGTTGTTCTTGATAGCCCTTCCAAGCAAGTAACTTTACAAAATTTTGCTAATAAAATCTGTCTATTCTGAGTATTTAGCTTTGTTTTTTTTTAAACAGAAAAAAGGGTGTAATAATAATAACAATGTTAATTGTATCCAGTCGAAATTTTGTATCTGCAACTCATATATTTCAGGTGTCAATACAGTATACCTACTCTCGGACATCTACAATGGTTTGAACTTTGCAGAAGGGCTTTGTTATAAATTTCCTCCTCATTTGTGTGATTTAGGAAATCTGGACCTTTAGTTGTGCTGACATTTTCCTTCTCTATGTTTCTGTTTTTGTTGTTTCTCTGTTAAAAATGTTTGTTGTATTTCTATTCAGATTACTTTAGAAGACAATATAGAAAATGGAGATTTTCTTTTAAGTTGTTATCATTGTCCGAGCATGCTGTTGTGAAGAATTACTAAGATCATGTGATTCATCTGTGTAACTCTTGCTTGTTCATGAAGTTAACACTTTCTTGCTGTGCACTAATAAATCCTTCATTTTGCAGATAAAAAGAGAGATAAAAATACTTCAAAATCTATGTGGAGGGGTAAATATCGTGAAACTGCTTGATATTGTCAGAGATCAGCATTCAAAAACTCCAAGTTTGATTTTTGAATACGTGAACAGTACAGACTTCAAAGTCTTATATCCAACTCTTACTGATTATGACATACGTTACTATATATATGAACTTCTCAAGGTTCTCATTTCATCTTATGTAATTCTTGCTTTATGATTTACTATCTCATTAACCTCTAGAGATAATTTGTTAGTGTTCTATAAAATCATTTACTGATTCTTTACTAGGAATTATATATACTGTATGTTGCTTTGAAAGTACTGATAGATTTCAACAATTTCAGTTGGAGTCCATCTAGCTAGATTTATGGAAGTAAATCTCTCATTTTTTTCCCCCAATAATGTCAGGATGTTTTTAAATTCTACATGGATTTTATTTTTATTTTTTGCATTTTTCTTTTCCGGGTGCAATGTTATGATTGAAAACTTTGGAAGCATTTGCTTTTCTGTCTGTCAGGTGCACTAAGATATATATGGCAACCCTATTTTTGCGTTAAAAGTCCCTCACTTCCCTCACATATTTTTAGCCAATTATATTTGAAACTTACCTGAAATCCTAGGATTTAACGGAAAATCAGCTTTGCATTCACTAGAAATGCTTGTCGTTGTCAATTAGTGTTTTAATATATGAACACCCCCCACATCCACACAAAAGCTATATACTGCAGTACATCTGATTAAATGTAGTCAGTTATACTATAGTTTTATTACAACATAGGTTATCTGCAGTATCTAGAGAATCATTTTAATGCAGGATTTAGTTAGCTGAAGATAAAATTAGACAGACAACCACTACTGCATCTTGTATGAAACACCACCCTAATTGAAAAAATCCCATTCTTTAATTTTTTTGTTTGCTCAATCTTAATGAAGAGTTACTTTGATGATTTTTTATACTTGTTCTTCTAATTTTGGACTTCTATAGGCTCACATAGTTCTGTATCTTAAATACAGAGGACACACTTGAAATTTGCAAATTTATCAACAACATCATACTTTAACAGTTGCCACTTTGTAATTGCAGGCACTGGATTATTGCCATTCACAGGGAATAATGCACAGAGATGTCAAGCCTCACAATGTTATGATTGATCATGAACTGCGAAAGCTTCGCCTAATTGACTGGGGTCTTGCTGAATTCTACCATCCTGGCAAAGAGTACAATGTGCGAGTTGCTTCAAGGTACAATTTACCTTTGGGGGTTTTCTTATTCATTATCTTGACTTTCTACTGCGGATGCTAATGAGGGATATTCATCTTACATTAGTTATTGAAAATTTCTTTTGTTCTTTCTTCGATGTCCGTTTTAGATACTTCAAGGGCCCTGAACTTCTTGTGGATTTGCAAGACTATGACTATTCTCTGGACATGTGGAGCTTGGGATGTATGTTTGCTGGGATGGTATGCAATTTTCTTGGCATCCCGTTTATTCCTATCATTTTGTTCATAGACTTGTCCTCAATTCTTCATTTCTAACTTGCAGATTTTTAGGAAGGAGCCATTCTTTTATGGCCATGATAATCACGATCAACTTGTAAAAATTGCTAAGGTATTGCAAATCTCGTTGGCTAACACATTTATATGTCTATTTGACTAGTATATAGCTACTCTTAATTGGATTTTTTCACTTTTTATGAGTTCGTTGGTTTTATGTGCCTCTTGGGGCTATGTAATATTTTAGTTGTGCCAAAAATTTTGTTAGTTCTGTACAAAGAGATAATCCTGCCAGTTTTATTGGGTTATCCTCTCTGATGTTGTTACTGGCACTTAAAAGTCTGGTTAAGCTGTTGGTGAAGAACAGCTTGATAGCATTACTGAATTATATTTTGCTTGCTCTAATTGACGGTCCCTCTATGTACTTATCATCTAATCTATCCTTCAATGAGAAATATCAATTTTTGGTTCAAATGTAACCGTGTACCTTGAAGCAATGATTTTTGCACTCTATCAATGATTCATGGGCCTGTTGTTTCATGTTATCGCAGGTATAATATTTGTGGTTCATTCTTATCTTGTATCATAGGTTCTTGGCACTGATGAGCTGAATGCATATTTGAATAAGTATCGACTAGAACTGGATCCCCAGCTTGAAGCTCTTGTTGGCAGGTTGAACAGATTATGCTTTTTGTTTCCAGTCGTGCAGCTTGATTAAACCTAGAGTGGAAAAAAACTTAAACATGAATGTCTTATGTATGGGTTACTTTTTCTTGCAGGCACAGCAGGAAGCCATGGTCCAAATTTATAAACTCTGACAATCAGCATTTAGTTTCTCCAGAGGTTATTTTTGCTCCATTTTTAGGTTATGCTATGTTATGTTGACCTAGTTTTGCATAATGATGTAATGTTTTGAATTTTTTTTCCGAATATGAATGAGCAGGCAGTTGACTTTCTTGACAAGCTGCTGCATTATGATCATCACGATAGGCTCACTGCAAAAGAAGCAATGGTAATCCTCATGGAAAACATTGTTTCTTAAGATAAATTTTTTGTGAGAACTGATTTATTTTTCTTTTTTTTTTTTTTTTTTTTTCCAGCATTTTTTTATCTGTTCTGCCCTGCATGGATGCTATTGTTATGATTTCCGGATTTTGATTCTATCTGATCAGAAATGGCTTTTAAATATTTTTGACAGGGATCCCTATATACCGAATTTCCCATTTTCCATCTATTCTCTCGGTTGATTCTGAGTGGACCTAGCCTTTTCCTTTACTTGCATGAATCTGATTCTGAATGGTCCTAACTAACCCCCCTTCCCGTTGCTTAAATCTGGATCTCAGTTTTCTTTTCCTTTATTTATGATAATTTAGAATGCCTTCCTCATTTCTTTCCCACCCTTCTCTCTCTGGCTATTATCCCAGAGGTTCATCTTCAGTATTCCTTCTTTTTAGTAAGCATAGAAATAAGAACTTATGTTATTACAGACACCCAGTAGCACTGACTTACATAGGAATTATATCACATTACTCAATTCAGCCCAAATCATCAAGTTCATTTTGCAAATTATATAAAATGTATCTCTAGCAATTTATTTTTGTCATTTATTACTGAAGTTTGTGGAGTTTAGCGTATTTTAGTATTACCAGTAGGGCGCCGGTATCCCCACGTGCGGTGAGACTAATCCGGACTCGGCCTACGGGCGCTGAGAGTTCAGCTCTTACGAGTAAGGCCCGGCCAGGAGCTTTTTAGCTGGCGCTAACCACACAGGATTGGGCCAATGATCATCTTCCTGGAGGAAACGTGAGTCCGCTTAGACCAACTCTCCCAAGCTCCCGGGTTGAGTTTTTGGCATTTATTCCTACTGCAGAATCTTAATTTGTCTTTTGGTTTCATTGGAATGGATATCGGCACTCCCGTTTATTCTATATAAGAGTCATTCATACTTCTGCAAGTTAGGAGGCTGCAAGAAACAGTAGGATAAGTCTGATAGCAGGTTTGCTCCCATCAGTGGCACAACCGTGTTTGCTGAGTGTTGCAGCATCTTTACAAGGGAGGTGATGCTTAGAAGTGCAGTACAAAAGTACAGTTTGGTTAAAACATGGCCGTCACAGTTGATTTATCTGTACTGCGTTTCTTCAACCCTTCCCTAGACATTATTGTATTTCCATAACAAGTATTGGATGAACCCGAGTACTTTGGGAAGAGTATTCATATTTATTACATCCATCAATAAAATATAGAAGGTTGATACTGGTTATACATCTAGATCTTACAAAAAAAAAAAAAAGGGTTGTTTCATCTAGAACATTTGTTGGACGTGCTACATTTTTAGGGGTGAAAGAAGGTAAGTTTAAGATGGGAGAAAAAAAGGTAATGGATTTTATTCTTAATGTTCGTCTTTAATTATTAATTTTTTTAATGCGTCTCTTTAACGATAGCTATATTGTCAGATAAAATTCTGTGATCTACACACATTGTGGATGAAGATTAATTACAACGATTTAAAAGATTGAGAATCAAATCTCCAATTCAATGAGGGGAAAATGAATAACTAAATAAAAGGTTTTCAAGTATCAGATTTAAAGGTAGTTCAAAGAAGAAAGATGGATTTTTAGACTCTTTTGCCTTTCTAATTTACATTGGCTCTACAGAAAATATTCCCGAGTGAGTTTCCTGCCTTTTCTTATCCAGTTCCTTCCTATCTAATCCAGTCGCTGTAGATCGTAACATCTTGTTTGTAATTATCGTACTCGTATGAGGCTTAGGCTAAACCTGTGGCAATGGGTTACAACCAGTTGATTAACCAAATGAACTGGCTTTCTCATTTAAGGCGATCAATTTAGTTTCTTTTACAGGATTGTAAAAATCTCTAAAGGCTGATTATTTAGAGTTGATAGCCCCTATGTGTGCAGCTTCATGTTTTTAAAACAAGGCGTAACTGTTAAGTTCGACTTGAGCTACTCATGTTTGGGCTTTTTGCTCCTTTGGAAAGGAAAGGACAAGTTTAGGGATAAGCTCTCTTCCTTCCCCATCTCTTCAGCTTCAGATTTTGAATATCAAAGTCATCAATTTTTTCATATTTGGGATACTTGTATGCACACATTCCTTCCCACGGCAACTACCAGGAAAGAGAAGAAGAGCTTTGGGAAGCCCTAGAACTCCTTTGCGGACACTTTTGCCTTGAGCTGCGTTATGACTTGGTGGTTGAGAGCTCTGGCCCGATATTGTACTTGGTCTGAAAGTCAGGTGAAGGATATAGGGTTAGACGTGGGAAGCTATTCGTGATATCAAGGCTTATGGGTGTCCCTTCGCTCCTCTTCCTCCTTTTCCCTTGTGGTACAAAGTATCCCAAATATGAGTATGTTTATATTCAGAATCCTTGGTAAGAAAGTTTGAGTTTTAAAACATTGAAGATAACATTGATTAGCTCACCTGTTTTACAAAATTGCATACCTGTTTTAATAACTATATTATCAGCTACCTTACTTTGAGATTGTCTTTTGTATTACAATCCCAGTAAAAGAACTAAATTGATCCTTAAATGAAAAAGTTCATCTGGTTTATCAATTGGCTACCCCATGCACCATTAATGGTCTAGCTCTAAGTTTATACTAGCACGGATAATTGCTGCAAACAAGATGTCACATTATTTACAGCTAGTTTTATTTGATAGGAAGGAACTGGGGCTGAAAAGAAAAAGGGAATCCTATCAGAATACTTTCTGTAGAGCTTAATGTAAATGAAAAGGCAAAAGAGTCAAAATTCCATCTTTTCTTCTTTTGAACTACTACCAAATCCTCATATTATACTTTCTGGAAAACTCATTTTAGTTATTCATTTTCCCTCAACCTTAAATTGTAGATTTGATTCTCAATCTTTTAAATCGTTGGTGTAATTAATCTTTCCCATCCACAAGTGTGTAATTAAGGAACATTTTTATCTAGACTAAATATAGATATCGTTACAGAGATTTATCTTTAAAAGAAGACTAATCACATTAAAGACGAACATTAAGAAAAAATTCACCAATTTTCCCTCTTTCCCCCATCTTTAAACTTACCTTCCTTTCACCCTTAAATGTAGCTTACGATCAACAAATGTTTCTAGATGAACAACCCTTTTTTTTTTTTTTTTTTTATTTCTAGATGAACAACTAGTATCAACCTTCTATATTTGTGATGCATGAGCATAAAAATTATGAATACTCTTCCCAAAGTACTCGGTTCATCCAATACTTGGTTATGAAATATACAATAATGTCTAGGGAAGGTGTGTTGAAAGAAAACGCAGTACAGATAAATTAACCGCTGTGACGGCCACAAGCTTTTTGACCAAACTGTACTGTACTGCACTGCACATCACTCTTCTCGCAAAAGATGTCATAAACTACAAACACGGTTGCATACATTGATGGGAGCAAACCTGCTACTGTGACCTCATCCCACTGTTTGGCAGCTCTTGCAAGGTAGTAGTTGACCCTGAATGAAGCGAGTGTCAATATTCTCCATTCAACCAGATGAATTAAGATTCTGCGGTAGAAATGGGTGCCCAGAAATCGCAGCCCGGTAACCCAGGAGGATTGGTCTAGAAGCGGACTCCTAATGCTTTCCTCCGAGGAAGATGATCTCGAGGTTAGTATCCCAGATAGGCATGCGTTAGCGGGCTGCCTTAGTAAGGAGTTGAAGCTATGGGAAACTTAAAACAAACCCTCACCGAATAATGAGGGATACAAAGTAAGTGGACCAAAAAAGGTATGAGCTCCTCCGCAACTTCGGTAATAAATGACAAAAGTATTTTACTAGAGATCCATTTCATAATTTGCAAAATGAAAAAAAGCAAGAAGGTGAATACGAGCAGTTTGATATGTAATTCCTATGTAAGTCAGTCTTACTGGGCGTGCTCCTTATCGATAACATGGGTTCTTGTTTCTGCTTACTAAAAGAGGAATGTGCAGATAGCCTCTGGGATAATGCCCCAGAGAGAGGAAAATTGGAAAAATGAGGAAGGCGATATAAATTATCATGGAAATAGGAGGAAAACTGAGATCAGATTTTAAGCAACGAAGAAAGTGAATGAGGACCATTCAGGAAATGATTCTCACTACAAAATGAGAGAAAGGGCCCCCCTCAGAATCAACCGAGGAAGGAGCCAGATGGAAGTGGAAGTCAGTATATGAGATCCCTGTCAAATATTTAAAAGCCATTTCTGATCAGATCGAAGCAAGATCCAGTCTAACAATGGCATCCATGCAGGCGAAGCTGATCAAAAAAGATGCTAGGGGGGGAAAAGAATGAGCGGTCAGTTCTCAAAACTGTATCTTGGGAGCAATCGGCTCCATGAGGATTACCAACTTCTTTGCAGTGAACCTATCGTGATGATCATGTGCGGCGGCTTGTCAGAGAATCGGCTACTGCTCATTCATATTGAGAAAAAAATTCAA
>JAHSUH010001435.1:0-24816 GCA_025388415.1 Cynanchum wilfordii
TTTCACTTGTTTTGAATAGATTAGGTATTATTCACTTATTTAATAATTTTATATTCTTTATTCATTATTTTGACTAATCTTTCTTCTTGTTTCCAGATATTGTGATTTCCTTCTCTAATTTTTCTTGTTTTTGTTTCTGGTTGATCGCTTGTAGATGTTTTTAATTGTAATTTCTTTTATAATTGATGCTTTATGTTCTCTTTCTCTCTTAATACTTCAATAGTGTGATGACTAGATCTTCTACCCCACAACTTAGAAGTAGTGGACGCATCCGTAAGATATTATTCGCCTTGCACGAGAACAAAGAAGGAAGGCAAATGGAACGGTAAACACAAGACCAGCATTAAAACCTACATTAAAGTCACTCCATTCCATTGAGCAATTTATAAGACTTCCTGAGAATCGCACGTTTGAACTCAAACCGAAAAGCTCTTCAACTTTCACTTTGAGGTTACAATTGAGGGCCTTCTTAGAAAGCCCTTGGAACACTTGTGAATTTACCTCCTTTGTGATTATTTAAAGGGAAATCTACCGTCTGAATAAGCCATTCGGGAGCATTCTCGTACACTTGAGGGATCGGGCAAAGATGGTTATTGCAATTTCTATGATCTATTTCAACTTGAGAGGAGCTGAAATGAGCTCGCCGAATATTACTCTAAGCACAAGTAAGATGTTGGAGTTTCAAAAGCGATCTCAAGTTTTGCACAACATATTACTCTAGTACATTATGCCCCCAACACGCTCATCCGGCACTCTTATGATGCAACAATCTAATGGGAGGTACGAACGAGTCGGGTAAGCAATCCTCGGACGGCTTAAATCCTTAGGGAGGATTCAACGCGATTTAACGGAGCGGGATGCTAGGCACTCTTGAGCGTATGTATGCACGAACAAAAAATCGTGTACTAGTGTCTGCAAAGCCCAAGAAGCTCGGTTCATGCTGCTTCCTTTCTTCTCGATGATAACTCTACTTTTTGTAGAGTTATTGTTATTTCTGCTTGATTCGATTTACAACGAGTGATGTAACCCTTTATTTTGGGTAGCTTTGTGTCTATTTCTACTAATTGTTTACGTGATTGTTTTATTTAGGGAAATGGCTGAAATTCAAAAAAACGAGTGAAGTTCAAAGGCTAAATTGAAGACGGTAGACACCAGGGACGGTTGGGAAGAAATAGAAAAGATGCAAAATCGATTAAAAGGAACCGGGCCATACAAATTGTAAGAGGCCAAGCAAATCAAACGGGCTAAAGAAATTGGAAAGGAATAGAAGAGAAAAAAGAGGCCTAATTACATAAGGTAATAATGAAGAAAAAGTCAAGACAAGATCCTCTGGTAGGGAGGAATTGCAATTCAATTAGGAATTAACCTGAACCCGAGGAAAGAAAGTGGAGAATACTTCTCAGAGCGGCAAAGAAGAAAATCGATAAAAGGGGACAATCGACCTGGGGAGAAAACATAAGGAATTTAAGAGATTCGGGAGAGAAGAGTAGAAGGGAGCCGAAGTCCTGATCGAACGACGAGAGCAAATTAATACTAAGAAATTTCAGAATTAGCTAGATCTAAGTGGGCAATACGTGAGCTATAAACACACGCGAGAGGAGGAGAGAGTGTACGTGTAAGACATTTTGGTACTTGCTAATTCTTTGAGCAGAAAGAAGAAGTGATCAATCATGAATGATTGGAGAAGAAATTCTCGATTGTTTTAAAGGCAATCCCGATTTATTCAAGAAGAAAGTGTACTCGATTTACTTATTTGAAGTAAGAAGGAAGATTTAGATGTTTTTGATTTAAGAAATTAATCAATCTCTTCTTCTTCTCTAGTAATTGTTGTAATTCGTCTATCTTGTTCTGCTGAATTTTTTAATGATTATGGATTTGATTTGTGCTTTCTTTAATTCTTTGGAATCATGAGCTGCGTCGTTTACACACTGCGCTAGTTAACTTTCGCATAATCTTTTGATTTGTGGATATTGAAGCTATAGATTGTTATGTCAATTCATTCAAGTGAGTTTTAAATAGTGTTTAAACAACTTATCTGAATTGAATGGACACATAGGACTAATTCCCTGAACCTTAAAGATTGTCATAATTGGTAGAAACTAATCAGCCGTCACCAACGCGTTCCGAGGATACGATATTTATAAATTTAAAATCGTGGTACTCCGTGTTACTATCTGCATACGATAGGTACTCTGCCTTATTTGTGTTTGATTATGTGACACTTGTTTTGTGAGATTATTTGCTTTATATGATATTATATTTTTACTCACTCAAAACACACACGGGTTTTTTGGCGTCGTTGCGGGGACGCTAAATTCATAATAATTTTGAAATTCCTGCAAAATTTTAGAAATTTTATGATTTCGTAACGGTAGTATTTATCAATTAAGACGTAATTAGTGGAATTAGATCCTAATTTCTTGGTATGGGATTTCCTAAATTAAATAATTAAGGTTATCAAAATTTTAGAAAATTCATTCTAAAATCATACAAAGAAATTTTCTAAAAATTATCTAGAATAATATTAACCAAAAAAAAAAAAAAAACCAAAATTATTTAACCTTCTATCTTCGAACTTCTAACTATTTTTGCAACTTATCTATCTTTGTATTCTTTGTTTGCAGTGGTATGACTCGAGCCTCTGGGGCTGAACTTCGAGAAAGGCTTGACAATCCCGAGATCTTAATCCGCAGAGCTAGAGGTGCAAGGAGAAAACTAATCTTACTAGAAATGGTAGCTCAACAACCACCACCACCACCAATGGAAACTTACAGTGCTATAAGGTTCCAGCCGTAGAACATACCTATGTGCAGTGCTATAAGGTTGCCTGAAGGAGATAGGTATGACTTGAAACCAGGAGTTTTGCAACTGGTAATCACAAGGTCACAATTCGGAGGATTACGGTCATTTATCCGAGTTCGCTGCGATGTGTGATGCTTTTAAAGGGGATAGTCCTATTGAGTTGGTGATGCTGACCTTATTCCCATACACTCTAAGGGATAGAGCAAAGAAATGGTTACTCCGAGTCCCTACTGGTTCAATTACAACAGGGGACCAACTGAGACCAACATGGGACCAACTGCTAGAATCTTGGAAATGAGGAAAGCAATATCAAGTTTCTTGCAAGTAGAGGATGAAACTGTTGTCGACGCTTGGGAAAGAATGAAGGAGTTATTAAGAGCATGCCCTCAACATGGATTTCGTGAACCACTCGTATTACAGCAGTTCTACGGAGGAAAGCAAATACTGGATGGGTTGAACCCTCAAGGAGGTTTTAATGGAATGAATGAGATAGATGCAACTAATGCATTGGAAAGGATGAGCAAAATAAATAAAAATTGGAGGACAAGTGTAAGGGCGAACCTCAGAAACAGCTAACTAACATGGTAAACTCCACTTTGGACGAGCAAATTGAAAGTATAAAGGCTCAATTTAATAATCAACTGACTGCTCTTCAAGGAAGAAACGTTCAAATGGTATATCAAGTCTGTGAGTTTTGTCAAGGACTGCATTTCAGTGGTGATTATTTTGGCAATGGAATTCTGACTATTCCGGAAGAAATAGAGTATGTGGATGCTGCTAATACAGCACCTACGGGGAATTCTTATAACCCCAGTTGGAGGAATCATCCTGGATTTAGTTCGAAGAATAATGTTGGAGCCATGAATTATCCAAGGAATTACCAGAATGCTCCTTTCCCGCAATCACAACAATTGACATTACCACCTGCAAGAAATTTCAATCAACCTAAAGACCCTATGCAAGAAATGAGGGAGATGATGAAGGGGATAATGAACTCAAATAAGGAAATGATTGAATCAGGTACAAAGATTCACGAGAGTAATGAACAAAGAATGAGAGAAGCAGATGAGAGGATGAGACAGACAGATGAAAGGTTGAGGCAGACCGAGACCTTTGCCAGAAACACACACGCCTCTCTACAAACTCTAGAAAGACAAATGGGGCAGCTGACAAATCAGATTTCAGGAAGAGCTCATGGTGCATTACCGAGCAATACCGAGAACAACCCAATAAGAGAATGCAAGAATTTGACTCCGAGATCCGGTAAAATTCTAGACCCTCCTATTCCTAAAATTACTAACCCTACTATTTCTTTGCAGGAAGAAGGAGAGAGTTTCAAAGACTCAACGCCGACGGAAGTCGAAAAAGAGAAAGTAGTTGAGGAACAAAAGATACCCACACAAGAGTATCAACCGAAGGCCCCATACCCTTCAAGATTGAAACAAAATAAAGAGAATGAGTAGTTTGAGAAATTTTTGCAAATTTTTAGTCAAATTTATGCTAATTTACCTTTGCTTGATGTTGTTTCTGAAATGCCTAAGTATGCTAAGTTTTTAAAAGAAATTGTGAGTAATAAGCGAAAGCTAGACATGGATAAAGTTTTTTTAAATGAATGTGTTTCTGCTATCTTTTAAACAAGTTGCCTTCAAAACAAAAAGATCCTGGCAGTTTTACTTTACTATGCACTATAGGAAATATTACTAACATAAATGCTTTAGCTGATTTAGGAGCTAGTATTAATTTAATGCCATCTAGTCTATTTGATAAACTAGGATTGCATAATCCGAAGGAAACCAGAATGTGTGTACAACTTGCCGATAGATCAGTCAAAATCCCTAGGGGAGTTATAGAGGACATACTTGTTAAAGTAGATAAATTTGTCTTCCCTGCTGGTTTTGTTGTGATGGATATGAGTGGTGAAATTAGTATACCATTAATTCTAGGTAGACCTTTTCTAGCTACCTCTAAAGCATTGATAGATGTAAGCAGTGGTCGGATAAGATTAAAGGTAAACAACGAAGATATTACTTTCAATTTGAAATCTACTCTTAGACACTCTGCACATTTAGATGATATCTGTTTTTCTGTGGATATTATTGATCATTATGTGGAAAATAGCATGCCTGAATTGTTGTCCGACGATCCTGTCTTAGTTGCACTATGTGAAGAAGAAGAAGAAGTCGAAGAGGATTCCGAAAATCCTATCACCTGAAGAAAATGAGGAATCCCATAATTCCAGTTTTTGAAATAGGTGATCCCGAGCTCAAACATGAGAAGACATCTTTCGAGGATCCGCCTGATTTGGAACTGAAGGCATTACCAAATCACTTGTGTTGTGGCTTCCTAGATGAAGGTAAGAAACTTCCTATCATTCTTTCTGCCGAATTGATGGAAGAGCAAAGGAAGTTGACTCTGAACGCACTCAAGAAGTATAAGAGAGCATTTTCCTATAAGATTGCTGATATTCCAAGTATTAATCCTAGTTTTTGCTCTCATAAAATTTTGTTAGAATCTGATTATAAGCCTTGTGTGCAACCTCGGAGGAGATTAAATCCTAATATGTGTGATGTAGTGAAAAAGGAAGTGATTAAATTGTTAGATGCTGGACTTATCTACCCTATATCCGATAGTGAGTGGATTAGCCCTGTACAAATAGTACCTAAAAAGGGAGGAATTATAGTTGTGAAAAATGAGCATAATGAATTAATTCCTACTAGAACTGTGACTGGCCACAGAGTTTGTATTGATTATAGGAAATTAAACACTGCAACTCGAAAAGATCACTTCCCTCTTCCTTTTATTGACCAAATGCTAGAAAGGCTTTCCGGACATATGTTTTATTAGATGGGTTTTTTGGTTACATCCAAATTCCTATTGCACCTGATGATCAGCATAAAACTACTTTTACATGTCCCTTTGGAACATTTACATATAGAAGAATGCCTTTTGGATTATGTAATGCACCTGCTACATTTCATAGATGCATGACTGCTATTTTTGGAGACATGTTAGGTGATTCTATGGAAGTATTTATGGTTGACTTTTCTGTGTTTGGTGATTCTTTTATGACTTGCCTGCGAAATTTGGAATGCATGCTTGAAAGATGTATAAAATTGAATCTAGTGCTTAATTGGGAGAAATGTCACTTTATGGTAAAAGAAGGAATTGTCCGTTTAGGTACGGAAGTAGATAAAGCTAAAATCGAATTTATTTCTAAGCTACCTCCACCTAATTCTGTTAAAGCTGTCAGAAGTTTCTTAGGTCACGTTGTAGAAGATTCATAAAAGACTTTTCTCTGATTGCTAGACCTATGAATAATCTTTTAGGGAAAGATGTTCCTTTTGTATTTGATGAGAAATGCATGAAAACTTTTAATAAACTGAAGGAACTGTTAGCCACTGCACCTATTATAACATCACCCGATTGGAACTTGCCTTTTGAATTGATGTGTGATGCTAGTGATTATGCAGTAGGTGTTGTTTTAGGACAAATGCATGATAAGAAGTTTCATGTGATATACTATGCTAGTAAAACTTTGACGGATGCTCAAGAGAATTACACTACTACTGAAAAAGAATTGCTAGCTGTTGTGTATGCATTTGACAAATTTAGGTCATATCTTATTTTGTCTAAAACAATTGTTTATACTGATCATTCTGCACTCAAATATTTGTTTAACAAATCTGATGCCAAACCTAGGTTGATTATATGGGTTTTACTTTTGCAAGAGTTTGACATCGAGATAAGGGATAAGAAAGGACCCGAAAACCTAGCTGCTGATCATTTGTCTAGGTTAGAGAATCTTGAGTTAGAATCTATTGATGAGTCTGTGATATCCGACAAATTCCCCGATGAGAGTCTATATTTGCTACAAATGTTGAATTATGTTGATAGTTCTCTTCCGTGGTTTCTTGATATTGCTAACTATCTTGCTTTGCTAAAGAAATTCTTCGTTGATTTGAAATATTACTATTGGGAAGATCCTTTCTTGTTTCGTATTTGTGCAGATCAGATTATTAGAAGATGTGTATCCGGAGAAGAGTGCACGAAAATCATAGATCACAAGGGACCTACTGGAGGCCATTTAGCTGCTAATAATACTTCAAGGAAGGTGTTAGAAGTCGGATTCTATTGGCCCACAATTTTCAAGGACGTTGTATCCCATATACAGGTTTGTGATGCATGTCAAAGAACAGGTAACATTTCTTCTAAGGATGGTATGCCCCAAAGAGGAATTCAAAGTATTGAGATTTTTGATATTTAGGGTATAGACTTTATGGGACCATTTCCTTCGTCATATGGAAATAAATACATTTTATTAGCCGTTGAATATTTTTCTAAATGGCTTGAGGCTCGGACATTACCTACTAACGATGCTAAAGTTGTGTGTAGATTTCTCAGGAAATTATTTGCTAGATTTGGTTGTCCTAGAGCTTTGATAAGTGACAGAGGAACTCGGAAATGCTCCTGTTTTCAGTACCTTCTCCAGCTGGGTGATAACTCAATATTATATCGTGTTTTTATACATTAATTGTGTTCAATTCGAGTTAATTATGGAGTTAATTGGATTTAATTGAATGAAAATTATGCAATTTCTTTATGTTTTTGATTTCAAAAGTTTCAGAGACCAAAATTGAAGAAAGGAAGAAATTAGGGACTAAAAGTGCAATTTTTGGAAAAAAGGATCAACACGGGCGTGTTCCTGCCCGTGTTGCTGGCCGTGTTAAGCGGGCACGGGTGTGTTGAGCCCGTGTTGATGATACGCGACAAGGGCGTGTTCCTGCCCGTGTTGCAGCCCGTGTTGAAGGCATTTTTGGCGCAATTCATTGTCCCACATGGAAATTTTGCCTCTTTTCAACTCTATTTTACTCCTATAAATAGATGCACTCCCCCAGTTGTTGAAGCACACCGGAATCACTCGGAACAGGAGCATTTCCGAGTTCCTAGCCAATAGGAACTTCATGATAAGCTCTAAGGGATACCCTATAGTTTAGTTGAGGGGAGTGGTAGCTGAAGATCTTTAGAGCAAGATAAGGATCCGGAGTACAAGTCTCGCGAGAGTCCGGAGGATTAAGCCCGTGCGGAAGCAAGTGGAGAGCAACACGACAACTTTCTCTTTCCTTTTCTTTTCGTTCTTGCATCTCTTTTCCTTTATATGTTATGATTCTGTGTCCTAAGATACTCTTTATTTTGATTGATTGATTAATGATTTATATATTCCCGGGAAGGATGTGTTTTAATATACATTGTGAATTGCTTATTGTTTTACGCTTTCTATTTGATTCTCGTATTGAGTTTATGCCATGAAACTTAGGTTGATGCATGATACTACAATAGTTAATTAAATTGACAGTTTGTTAATGAGTCCCAACCATAGGAGATTTAACGAATTGCCGGATTAGGTCTAATAACTTGCGGCAACCATACTGAAGTTAGGCAGCCTAATAATCTCGAGTTCATAATCAATGCAAACTTTAAGATTAACTTATTAAATTGATGACTTAATAACTAATCTACAAAGGTTTAGGATTACTTACGACAACCATATTGAGGTAATCACTTTAAATAATTCGGGTATGGTAGTAAGACAATTCGAATTCATAATTGCCTTAGATCCGTATGCAAACTGAACTTTCGAATATTGTTCAACTTAATTAATCATACGTACTTCATTAGAGATCTTAGTTAATTATCTTTCCATTCTTGTTTTAAATATTCTTTAAACAACATTTCTGAATTGAATGGACACATAGGACTAATTCCCCGAACCTTAAAGATTGTCATAATTGGTAGAAACTAACCAACCATCACCAACGTTCCCGAGAATACGATATTTATAAATTTAAAATCGTGTTACTATCTGCATGCGATAGGTACTCTGCCTTAGTTGTGTTTGATTATGTGACACTGTTTTGTGAGATTATTTGCTTTATATGATACTATAGTTTTACTCACTCAAAACACACACCAATGATTCTCAAGATGACTCAAAGAAAAATGTTCCAATTGGAAGTCTATAATGTGGGTAGTTTTGTTTTTGCTTTTAGAGGGAAAGATGATTCAGAGTTATGATATTTGCAATATGGGCATCTCAACATCAAGGATTTGTAAGATCGCTAAATTATAGAGGTATAGTTCTTGGGCTACTAAAAATTATCTCTCTATTGATTTATGTGAAGGGTGCGTTTATGGAAAATAAATTCAAAAGTCATTTCTTGTTTGGAAGGTTTGGAGAGCTTCTGTCATGCCCCAAATCCAGGCCGTGCCCTCAAAGTTTCCCTAAAAAGCACAAGGTCTCTTGTCAACTACTATCCAAATGTTCTCCACAAAAAAATATTAATCAACCAACTAGAATTCATAAATCCCAAATAAATATTCTTAAAATAATTCCAATTGCCAAAAGAAATTATTCTCCAACAATGAATAACAAGATTAGAAGAATAATAATAAAAAAAAAATCCAAAACAATTTCTAACTCCAACCAATAACTATTAACCCCTTATCATCCTTGTGCCATGTATACCTTGTGCCATTATTATGGTATACATGGCACGGGGCGGCATGTAGTGTTTTATCTATTTAACCCCTTGTTTTAAAATTGGTATCAGAGCGGTTACTATTCCTGAATTAATTGAGTATCATCCTTATCTTTCCCAGACTTAAAACTATTCTCACTCACCTATTGTTTTAAATATAGCATGCAGAATAATTGGTATATTGTTGTAGGAATTACATTTTTAATATTATGGTAGACTTGAAGCATAAATTAGGTCAATAATTACATAGATGTAGTACAGATAAAATTATGGGAATTAAACATAATGCAGACTTATTACGGATAGTTTTTGATTGGACTGATACTGTAATTTCGAAATTAATTGTTGAATTAAATTTACCTGAACTTAAAATAGGAAGTCCTAAACGAAAGCGAATTCTTTAAATGAATATCAAACGAATTGATTATTTAGATTTAGAATTAGAAACTTGTAATAGATATATTCGTAATATAAATAAAAATTATAGACTACGTTGTTATTTCCAATCAGATAACCAACATATATTACATGATTTCCATTGTGACCAACCCGTTTTAAATACTTTAGTTGATTTATTAGTTAGTTTAGGAAGTAAATTAGAGGAAACTAATAACCATAATGATCAATTACTTATTAATATTAAAAATAGATTGATTAAGATAGAAACTAGTGTAATAGATAAATTAGGTAATATAGAATATATATGGTCTCAGAATAATGATATATATACAAAGGTAAAATAATTTATGTCTATAGATAAGTTAAACTATAGTTCAAAAGTTACTCAGCAAAAATTAATAGAACCATTAATCCTTCGAATAGATTCACTGCAAAAAATATTAGAAGAAATAAAAAAGATAATATTAGCATGAATACAAAAGCATATCAAGAAGCTTTAGAATTAACTAAACAATATTTTAGTGATCCCGTAGGATATTCTACTCATGTTCCTGCCAATATTACATATAAGCAATCCATAAGACAAAATAATACTATAATATGTCTTTTAGAAATAATGAACTGTAAAATCTCTAACATAGAAAACATAATGGCTAAATATGTAACTCCAGCTATACAGGTAGGTCCTTCTCAAAACAAAGAACTTGAAAATATCATAGACCAATTATCAAAATTAGATATAAATGGAAAGACAATAAAAAAGGATAGACACTTCAAAGATAAAAATCCAGCCTTTGGAATTGCAAAATGAATTTAGCAAGACATTCTTTTTCTGGACCTAGTAGAACATTAGCACTGATAGGACAAAATAATCAGATTAGCATAAATAATGGTACCTTTTTAGGAAGACTCTTAAGCAGAGGAAATAGTTCTAGTAGTAATAACTCGGAACCTATACGAGCATTAGAACAAGTAATAGACTTAGAATCAAATTTAGATCTTTATAGATATGACTAAATTAAATTATTGAATCCTCGTGTTTTATATAGAACAGGACCCTTAAACCTTTCAACAAGTTTATTACAAATAAGTAGAGAGGAACAAGTACAAGTAACAACCAAAGCTGTTAATTTAGAAATTATTAGTAAAGAATCCATACAAAAAATTAAAAAATCAGGTAAGAGATTAGCTCATCTTGGTTTAGTTATGGTAGCAATTAAAGGAATGACTAGAAAACATGTAGGAGCAAAAGTTTTAGTAGTCCTTTTAGATAAAAGTTGGCAAAAAGATGCTCAAAAAGCTACCTTAGCAACAATGGAATTAGATATGAGTAAAAACGAAGCCTTATTTTATTGTAGCCCCGATTTATTACTTTCTATAAATGATTTAGATAAAATAGTAATAGGTTTACAAGCTAAAGGATATGAAGGATTTCTTAGAAATGATGGAAATTTATTAATAAATATAGGAGTTTTAGGAAAACTTACAAATAGTAGTTGTATCCAGAGTAAATTAAATATAGATGGTATAATGAAACCTATAATATCAAAAGGTATTAAATTTTTAGAACCAATGAAAATAACCTCTAGTAATTTAGAAGGATCTGAATGGAACTTAGGAAAAAATTTAATGGATAAAGATATTATTAGTACTCCTGAATCACATGAAATGTTTAAAAACCGAGATGGTTCTTATTCCTTAAGGTTTAGTAATTATACATAACAAATTCAAAATAATTCAGAAGTAGACGAAATTGAAGAACAATGAATAGATTCTCTGAAGGAAAAGTTATAATAGGACCAGAAATAGACTTATCTCTTGATGAGGTTTTAGCCTTAGAAATATAAATGATAGATTTAGGACAGTTGTTAGAAACTGATAATCTTTATAAAACATTAAATGGATATAGCGTAACATATGAAAATCAAAATATAGAATTTATGGAATCAACAAGTTCACCACCTATACAAGACCCTAGTACATCCAAGTAATGTACCAAGCACAATCATATGCAGCTCAGCGAAATTATGCTATAGGACAACCACCTAGAACACCTTATTCAGCATATAATGATAGGAATGAAGGTAGAATATTTCAAAGTAAAGGACGTAGACTTCCTTTAGAAACATTAGATAGTAATCTTTTAATAGATAATGGTAAAATATTGAATTTAACTGCACATGATCCCCAAATATGGCCAACACTTTTAGAAACATGGTCTCAAATAGTTGGTAGAGAATATACTAAAGATGACTTCACTTTTGATGTTGTAGGAATGTATAATTATTTAGAAAATTTTTTAGGAGAAACAGCTAGAGCATTATGGGAAAGCTATAAAGCAAACTACCCTACGATATTTGCTAGAGATATAGAATTAGGTGAAAATCCTTATAATTTTAATAAAGTAACTCTTTTAGTTCTTGGTGAACAACCGAATACTGGCTATGATAAAAAACAGGAAATAGCATTAAAACAATTAGAGATGTTACAACTTAGAAAATGGGAATTTTGCAAACCTTTCTTTTTAGATTTTATGCACCATAGTACTGTAGCCGGATGTTACCATAATCAAACAATAGGAGAAAAATTATTTTTAAAATTACCCGATCCAGGTACAAAAATTTTTAGGCAATATTTAGAAGAAAAACAGAAGGCTATTACTGAAGGTAAGTATATTCCTGTTTTAGATAATATAGGCACTAAAATTAAATTTGTTATAGATAAATTAGTAGAGCAATGTACTGATATAACAATCAGTAAACAATTAAAAGGAGAGTATAGTTTTTGTAAGAATATTTATACTCCTCAAGTATATGATAAGCCAAACCTAGAAATTATATAAAATATAAAAAAAAATAAGAAGAAATATTATTTAAGAAAGAGCAATGCAAGGAAACCTTATCTTAGTAAAGATAAACACGTTAGAAGATTTGATAGAAAACGTAATTATAAGAATAGGCTTAGTTGTTTTACTTGTGGAAGTCCCGATCATTTAGCTAGAGAATGTGATAGAAAATATAATAACAGAAATAAAGAAGCAGTATTAATTGAATGTGTAAATGAAGATTTGCTTCATATAGATGAAACTTTATCCGATACAGAAAGTATTTTTAGTATTATTAGTATAGATGACATAATTTATTCTCAAGAAAATGAAAATGAAAACTTAGGTTTTGCACAAGATTTAATAGGAACCGATAATTTATATAAAAATAAAATAGACCAGTTAGAAGATCTTATGTTAACAAATATAGATGATGTAACGAAACTTGTGAAAATAATTGTTAATTTTTGAAAATGCCTGGTAGACAAAATATAACTAGTGAAAACTCGATAGCTCGATAATAGTACCTCTTGATTTAGAACTGACCTGTTGAAATCAACAAGATAATGACCAAAATGAGTTTTATAGAAAGTTTATTAATATGGACATGTAGATCTCAATGTGAATGTTGTCTTATGTTTAAATAATACTTAGACCATATTAAAATAGATATTGATAGTTATAAAATTAAATTAGAAGAAATGCAATCCCTAAGCAATAATAGCCTTACACATAGACATAATATTTTAGATATGAGGATACTTATTTTAAGAAAAAAATTAGTATTAAAATCTCATTATAAAGATATTCATGAGCATTTTAAAGTATTTCATTTAGAATGACTACAGGTAGTCAAAATCGTGAACCAGATGGTTATCATCTTAGCTTAATATTGAAAAAAAAAAAAAAAAAAAAAAAAGAGTATATCGTTTGGAGGAAGGAAAAGAATAAGAGATTTATTCTCTATATCTTGACCAAAGAAATTCGTTGAAGCTCCGGCCGAGAATTTCGCCTCATCAAGACACGTACTCTGTCTGTTTGTTTATGAAAACCAGTTATCCTTTGGGCACAGGGTATACATGGCACGGGGCGGCATGTAGTGTTTATGTCTGTTTGTAATTTCAAAACCCCCTGTAAAATATTGGTATCAGAGCAATTACTATTCCTGAAATATTTTGTTATCATCCTTATCTTTCCCAGTTTTATTACTTATCTTCAACCCCAGTAGATTTGCTTATTAAATTTAATATGAATAATAATTGGAAAATTGTTGTAGGAATTACTTTTTTAGACCATACAGATTTAGATGTATTGATGGATCTTAAGTACAAATTAGGAAACGAATTATATAGATGTTCAACTGATAGAATTATGGCTACATATCATAATGAAGACTTATTACGGTTAGTATATAATTGGACAGATAACGTTATTTCCGATTTAATAAAAAACTCAAATATGCCAGCATTAAAAAAGTTAAAATTAGATGATAGTACAAATCCTAGACCTACGAACTTTACAGACCCTAGGCCTACGTCATTAAAATGAATATTAAGAGAATAGAATATTTAGATTTAGAAATAGAGACATACAATAAGGTTATACGTAATTTAAGTAGAAATTCAAAACTACGTTGTCACTTCCAAACTAGTCAACCCATAAACCATGATTTCCATTGTGACCAGCCCGTATTAAATACTATCATAGATTTAATAATTACATTAGGAATTAAGTTAGAAGAAATAAATAAACATAATGAACAAGTAATATTAAATATTAGAGATAGATCAATCAAATTACAATCATTAGTTATAGAAAAGTTAGAAAATATAGAATACATAAAATCCCGGAATAATGATATGTATGCAAAAATGAAGACTCTTAATTACTCTAGTTCTACAACTATAAAAACTAGTCAAGATACAATTATAGAAAAAATAGGATCCCTTTTAAAAAGTTTAGAAGAATTAAAACAATTAATATTATCATGAATACGGAAGAGTACCAAAGAGCTTTAGACTTAACAACAGATTATTTACCCGAACCAAGTAGGATATTCTAGACATAATTCAACCACACCTACTGATAAACAAATAATACGCCAAAATAATACTATATTATGTCTCCAAGAAATAGCAATATCAAAATTAAACTATATAATCACAAAATTAGATAATCCTTTAATACCTCCACCTGCACCTCCACTTGTTTTGATATAAAACAAGGTTGATCGGTTAGAATACCTTACTCAAGAATTAATGCATCTTGATGAAACAACCGAATCATAATGCCCGGAATTAGAAATCAACAGGAAACTCACGTACCACCACAGGAAACACCTATAGAAACTCCCAATATTGAAGAAAATGAACAATTTAGACAAGAACAAACTTATCAATTCTTAGACGGATTAGTAGCATGGACATTTAGAACTTGTTTAACCTGTTTTGAACATAAAGTAGCTATAGCACAATTTAAAAGCACGAATTACAACACTTAGGAATAACTTACAACATATGCGACCTTTAATACCCATCAAGGTAGTATAGTAAATATGCAAACTCAAATAGAAGGTAGTGAATTAGTGTTAAAAGATTTTTACAAGGATTTACATGAGCACTTGTTAATATGTCACATAGAATAATTAGAGGCAAAGGTTCCTTAGAATATAGATTAGATGGAAAATGTCTTAGTCTAATATTAGAAGATATTTCGATTGCATAAAGAAATCATTTGATTTTAGTAATAATAGAACTTATGTTTTAAAGCAATTAACACAAATAAAATATAATCTCCAAAGGCGACACGAACGTATGGTAAAAAATCTTATAGGTAACGGTTTCCAAAACCAACTAGAAAAAGCACACCTTAATTCAGAAAAATTTTATGAAACCATAGGAAAGGATAGAAGTATTATACCTAGTACTAGTATAGTCCCATTCGTAGTATAGACGTAGCTGACATAATAAGTAGATTAGATAAAATGGATCTCGGTGAACCATCTGTAAAAAAGAAAATAACTTTTAAAGATAAAAATCCCCTTTTTGGCATTAGGAAATGAATTTAGCAAGACATTCGTTTTCGGGATCTAGTAGAACCCTATCTAATAGGACACCAACACCAGTAGAACAAACTAATATAAATAATGGTACATTTTTAGGTAGAATTTTTAGAGGTAGTAGTTCTAGCAGTAGTAATAGTTCAGAACCTATTAGAGCTTTGGAACAAGTAATAGATTTAGATTCTAATTTAGATTTATATAGATATGACCAAATTCGATTATTAAATCCTAGAGTTTTATATAGGACAGGACCACTAAATCTTGCAACTAGTTTATTACAGATTAGTAGAGAAGAACAAGTACAAGTCACAACAAATGCAGTTAATCTAGATATTATTAGCAAAGAATCAATTAATAAAATTAGGAAATCTGGTAAGAGATTAGCTCATCTTGGTTTAATTATGGTAGCAATTAGAGGACTAACTAGAAAACATGTAGGAGCAAAGGTATTAGTAGTACTCTTAGATAAAAGTTGGCAGAAAGATGCAAGAAAAGCTACTTTAGCAACCATGGAATTAGATATGAGTAAAAACGAAGCTTTATTTTATTATAGCCCTGATCTTTTACTTTCTATAAATGATTTAGATAAGATAGTGATAGGATTACAAGCTAAAGGTTATGAAAATTTTATTAGAAATGATGGAAATTTATTAATAAACATAGGAGTTTTAGGAAAACTTACAAATGGTAGTTGTATCCAAAGTAGGTTAAATATAGAAGGAATTACAAAACCTATCATATCTAAAGGAATCAAATTTTTAGAACCTATGAAAATAAAAGCAGATAATTTAGAAGGTTCGGAATGGAATTTAGGGAAAAATTTATCTAGCTCGGAATCCATTAATACACCGGAATCACATGAAATGTTTAAAAACCGTGATGGATCATATTCTTTAAGATTTAGTGACTATACTGAACAAACTCAAAATAATTTAGACATTGAAGAAATAGAAGACAATGAATAGACTACCGGAAGGTCAAATAGTAGTAGGAACAGGTATAGACTTAACACTAGATGAAGTTCTCGCTTTAGAAATAGAAATGATAGAATTAGGACATTTATTTGAAACCGATTATCTTGAACATACTCCAAAAGGATACCGGGTAACTTATGAAGATATTAATTATGACCTAATGGAATCATCTAATACACCACAAAATCAAGCTCCTAGTACATCCACATGCACAAACTTATGCTAGTCAACGCCAATATCATATAGGACAACCACCTAGAACACCTTATTTAGCATATAATGATCATAATGAAGGTAGGATATTTCGGAACAAAGGACGAAGACTTCCTTTAGAAACATTAGATAGCAATTTATTGATAGATAATGGTAAGATACTTAATTTAACTGCACATGACCCACAGATATGGCCAACATTATTAGAAACATGGTCTCAAATAGTTACTAGAGAATATACTAAAGACGATTTTACTTTTGATGCTGTAGGAATGTATAATTATTTAGAAAAATTCTTAGGAGAAACAGCAAGAGCACTTTGGGAAAGCTATAAAGCAAACTTCCCCTATAGAATTTGCTAGAGATATAGAATTAGGAGATAATCCTTATAATTTCACAAATAAAATAACTCTGTTAGTTCTTGGCGAACAACCAAATATTGGTTATGATAAAAAACAAGAAACAGCATTAAAACAATTAGAAATGTTACAACTTAGAAAATGGGAATTCTGTAAACCTTTCTTTTTAGATTTTATGCATCATAGTACTGTAGCAGGATGTTATCATAATCAAACTATAGGAGAAAAATTATTTTTAAAACTTCCAGATCCCTTAGGAACAAAAATTTTTAGGCAATATCTAGAAGAAAAACAAAAATCAGTAGCTGAAGGAAAGTATATTCCTGTCTTAGATAATGTAGGTACTAAAATAAAATTTGTTATTGAAAAATTAGTAGAAAAATGTACTGATATAACAATTAGCAAACAATTAAAAGGAGAATATAGTTTTTGTAAACATATTTATACCCCTCAAACATATGATAAAGCTGATAAAAAACCTAGATTTAGAAAAAATAAATTTAAAGGAAATAAAAAGAGGTATTATTTACGAAAGAGTAATGCTAGAAAACCTTATCTTAATAAAGATAGACATGTTAGAAGATTTGATAAGAAAAGGAATTATAATAATAGATTAAATTGTTTTACTTGTGGTAGCCCGGATCATTTAGCTAGAGAATGTAATAGGAGATATAATAATAGAAATAAAGAAAGAGTTCTCATAGAATGTGTAAATGAAGATTTATTGCATATAGATGACACTTTATCCGATACAGAAAGTATATTTAGTATTATGAGCATAGAAGATACTATTTATCAAGAACATGAAACTGAAGATTTAGGATTAGCACAAGACCTTATAGGACCACATAATTTATATCAAAACAAGGTTGATCGGTTAGAATACCTTATCAAGAATTAATGCATCTTGATGAAACAACTGAATCATAATGCCCGGAATTAGAAATCAACCACAGGAAACTCACGTACCCACCAGGGAAGCACCTATAGAAACTCCCAATATTGAAGAAAATGAACAAATTAGACATGCACAAACTTATCAATTCTTAGACGGATTAGTAGCATGGACATATAGAACTTGTTTAACCTGTTTTGAACATAAAGTAGCTATAGCACAATTTAAAGCACGAATCACAACACTTAGGAATAACTTACAACATATGCAGACCTTTAATACCCACCAAGGTAGTATAGTAAATATGCAAACTCAAATAGAAAGTAATGAATTAGTGTTAAAAGACTTCTACAAGGATTTACATGAGCACCTGTTAATATGTCACATAGAATAATTAGAGGCAAAGGTTCCTTAGAATATAGATTAGATGGAAAATGTCTTAGTCTAATATTAGAAGATATTTCTGATTGCATAAAGAAATCATTTGATTTTAGTAATAATAGAACTTATGTTTTAAAGCGAATTAACACAAATAAAATATAATCTCCAAAGGCGACACGACCGTATGGTAAAAAATCTTATAGGTAACGGTTTCCAAAACCAACTAGAAAAAGCACACCTTAATTCAGAAAAATTTTATGAAATCATAGGAAAGGATAGAAGTATTATACCTAGTACTAGCGTTAGTGTAGAATTAGCACATAATCAGCATTTAGAAGAAACACCTCCTAACACTCAAGTAAATAACTTAGATTCTTGGATAGATGATTTATTATATTGTCCTGAACGGATAGATGATATAGATAGTACTTCTCAAAAAGATGAATTAGAAATAGAAATAGATGAATGGATAGAAGAATTTATTAATTTACCAATAGATAAACCATAGCAATAATGACAACTTTTTGTTCTCATAATTGGATAGGAAATAGAGGTAGTAATGATAAACCATGTATGTACTGTTTTAAATATCCTGTTTTACATCTTCGTTATAAATGTGATCACTGTCACAAAGAAGCATGCACTTTTTGCCTTAAAGATCATAATATTCCTGTACCTTCAATTCAAAAACAACCTATTCTTACTCCAAAGTACGAAACAGTAGAACTTAGAATCTTACACTTAGAAAATCTTCTTAATGAACTTCAAAAGAAACTTGACTTGTTAGAATTACAATTAAAACGGTATGGATAGATTAGATATTTATGGTATACAATTAGCTTATTATTTAGGTATAGAAGATTATGAAAATGCTTATATGATTCAAAGGTATATTAAATTAGAAACCATTAAGTATAATCTAGCAGCAACTAAAATCCAAAGACACTTTAGGAAAACTCGGTCAAATTTAGAAAAATTAGAAATTATAACACCTTCTAATGAAAATACAGAATATTTATCTACAAAACATTCTAGGATATATGTAGTAAAAATTAAATGTAGAATAACTATTGACAATTGGAATTTAGAAGTAATAGGTACATTAGACTCAAGGTTGTAGTAACACTGTTCTTGATAGTAAACTTATTCCTTTAAAATATCAAAATCCTATTCCTCTAGATCAACAATTTTCTGCAGAGCAAATGGATGGTCAACTCTTTAAATATGATAGACAGTTAAGTAAATATAAAATAGCATTTTACACCGAGAAAGGATACACAAACCCTTATGTTAGTCCTAGTAGGATATGTCTTAGAGATTTTTCCCTTAGTAAAGTTAAATTTATTATAGGATTAAATTTAGTTTTAAATCATTATTATGGTATTATCTTACATAAAAATAACCTTAGTTTATTAGAAACACCACCTATCCCTTACACTACTGAAATTATAAAGCATCAATTGATAAATGAGGAAGTAGAATGTCACTGCACTACTCCCGGTAGTTGTAAAAATAATAAAGAAAAATTAGATATAGAAGATATAGAAGATTTAGAACATATAGAAATAACACCTTATTTAAATTATTCTTCTCTTTATAATTTACTTAGTACAGGACATTATGAAATAGATAACATCATCAGTAGATTAGAAAATGATAATATATTTGGAAAAAACCCCCAATATCACTGATATATTTTAAGAGTATATCGTTTGGAGGAAGGAAAAGAATAAGAGATTTATTCTCTATATCTTGACCAAAGAAATTCGTTGAAGCTCCGGCCGAGAATTTCGCCTCATCAAGACACGTACTCTGTCCGTTTGTTTATGAAAACCAGTTATCCTTTGGGCACGGGGTATACATGGCACGGGGCGGCATGTAGTGTTTATTTCCGAAAAACCCCCCGGTAAAATATTGGTATCAAAGCAATTACTATTCCTGAAATATTTTGTTATTATCCTTATCTTTCCCAGTTTTATTACTTATCTTCAACCCCAGTAGATTTGCTTATTAAATTTAATATGAATAATAATTGGAAAATTGTTGTAGGAATTACTTTTTTTAGACCATACGGATTTAGATGTAATGATGGATCTTAAGTACAAATTAGGAAATGAATTATATAGATGTTCAACCGATAGAATTATGGCTACATATCATAATAAAGACTTATTACAGTTAGTATATAATTGGACAGATAGTGTTATTTCCGATTTAATAAAAAACTCAAATATACCAAAGCATTAAAAAAGTTAAAATTAGATGATAGTACAAATCCTAGACCTACGAACTTTACAGACCCTAGACCTACGTCATTAAAATGAATGTTAAAAGAATAGAATATTTAGATTAAGAAATAGAAGACAATGAATAGACTACCGGAAGGCCAAATAGTAGTAGGAACAGGTATAGACTTAACATTAGATGAAGTTCTCGCCTTAGAAATAGAAATGATAGAATTAGGACATTTATTTGAAACTGATTATCTTGAACATACTCCTAAAGGATACCGGGTAACTTATGAAAATATTAATTATGACCTGATGGAATCATCCAATACACCACAAAATCAGGCACCTAGTACTTCCAAAGTAATACACATGCACAAACTTATGCTAGTCAACGCCAATATCAAATAGGACAACCACCTAGAACACCTTATTCAGCATATAATGATCATAATGAAGGTAGGATATTTCGGAACAAAGGACGACGACTTCCTTTAGAAACATTAGATAGCAATCTATTAATAGATAATGGTAAGATACTTAATTTAACCGCACATGACCCACAGATATGGCCAACATTATTAGAAACATGGTCTCAAATAGTTACTAGAGAATATACTAAAGATGATTTTACTTTTGATCTTTGTAGGAATGTATAATTATTTAGAAAAATTCTTAGGAGAAACAACGAAGAGCACTTTGGGAAAGCTATAAAGCAAACTTCCCTGTAGAATTTGCTAGAGATATAGAATTAGGAGATAATCCTTATAATTTCACAAATAAAATAACTCTGTTAGTTCTTGGCGAACAACCAAATATTGGTTATGATAAAAAACAAGAAACAAAGATTAAAACAATTAGAAATGTTACAACTTAGAAAATGGGAATTCCGTAAACCTTTCTTTTTAGATTTTATGCATCATAGTACCGAAGCAGGATGTTATCATAATCAAACTATAGGAGAAAAATTTTTTTTAAAACTTCCAGATCCCTTAGGAACAAAAATTTTTAGGCAATATCTAGAAGAAAAACAAAAACCGTAGCTGAAGGAAAGTATATTCCTGTCTTAGATAATGTAGGTACTAAAATAAAATTTGTTATTGAAAAATTAGTAGAAAAATGTACTGATATAACAATTAGCAAACAATTAAAAGGAGAATATAGTTTTTGTAAACATATTTATACCCCTCAAACATATGATAAAGCTGATAAAAAACCTAGATTTAGAAAAAATAAATTTAAAGGAAATAAAAAGAGGTATTATTTACGAAAGAGTAATGCTAGAAAACCTTATCTTAATAAAGATAGACATGTTAGAAGATTTGATAAGAAAAGGAATTATAATAATAGATTAAATTGTTTTACTTGTGGTAGCCCGGATCATTTAGCTAGAGAATGTAATAGGAGATATAATAATAGAAATAAAGAAGCAGTTCTCATAGAATGTGTAAATGAAGATTTATTGCATATAGATGACACTTTATCCGATACAGAAAGTATATTTAGTATTATGAGCATAGAAGATACTATTTATCAAGAACATGAAACTGAAGATTTAGGATTAGCACAAGACCTTATAGGACCACATAATTTATATCAAAACAAGGTTGATCGGTTAGAATACCTTCATCAAGAATTAATGCATCTTGATGAAACAATTGAATCATAATGCCCGGAATTAGAAATCAACCACGGGAAACTCACGTACCACCACAGGAAGCACCTATAGAAACTCCCAATATTGAAGAAAATGAACAAATTAGACATGCACAAACTTATCAATTCTTAGACGGATTAGTAGCATGGACATATAGAACTTGTTTAACCTGTTTTGAACATAAAGTAGCTATAGCACAATTTAAAGCACGAATCACAACACTTAGGAATAACTTACAACATATGCAGACCTTTAATACCCACCAAGGTAGTATAGTAAATATGCAAACTCAAATAGAAAGTAATGAATTAGTGTTAAAAGACTTCTACAAGGATTTACATGAGCACCTGTTAATATGTCACATAGAATAATTAGAGGCAAAGGTTCCTTAGAATATAGATTAGATGGAAAATGTCTTAGTCTAATATTAGAAGATATTTCTGATTGCATAAAGAAATCATTTGATTTTAGTAATAATAGAACTTATGTTTTAAAGCAATTAACACAAATAAAATATAATCTCCAAAGGCGACACGACCGTATGGTAAAAAATCTTATAGGTAACGGTTTCCAAAACCAACTAGAAAAAGCACACCTTAATTTCGGAAAAATTTTATGAAATCATAGGAAAGGATAGAAGTATTATACCTAGTACTAGCGTTAGTGTAGAATTAGCACATAATCAGCATTTAGAAGAAACACCTCCTAACACTCAAGTAAATAACTTAGATTCTTGGATAGATGATTTATTATATTGTCCTGAACGGATAGATGATATAGATAGTACTTCTCAAAAAGATGAATTAGAAATAGAAATAGATGAATGGATAGAAGAATTTATTAATTTACCAATAGATAAACCATAGCAATAATGACAACTTTTTGTTCTCATAATTGGATAGGAAATAGAGGTAGTAATGATAAACCATGTATGTACTGTTTTAAATATCCTGTTTTACATCTTCGTTATAAATGTGATCACTGTCACAAAGAAGCATGCACTTTTTGCCTTAAAGATCATAATATTCCTGTACCTTCAATTCAAAAACAACCTATTCTTACTCCAAAGTACGAAACAGTAGAACTTAGAATCTTACACTTAGAAAATCTTCTTAATGAACTTCAAAAGAAACTTGACTTGTTAGAATTACAATTAAAACGGTATGGATAGATTAGATATTTATGGTATACAATTAGCTTATTATTTAGGTATAGAAGATTATGAAAATGCTTATATGATTCAAAGGTATATTAAATTAGAAACCATTAAGTATAATCTAGCAAGCAACTAAAATCCAAAGACACTTTAGGAAAACTCGGTCAAATTTAGAAAAATTAGAAATTATAACACCTTCTAATGAAAATACAGAATATTTATCTACAAAACATTCTAGGATATATGTAGTAAAAATTAAATGTAGAATAACTATTGACAATTGGAATTTAGAAGTAATAGGTACATTAGACTCAAGGTTGTAGTAACACTGTTCTTGATAGTAAACTTATTCCTTTAAAATATCAAAATCCTATTCCTCTAGATCAACAATTTTTTGCAGAGCAAATGGATGGTCAACTCTTTAAATATGATAGACAGTTAAGTAAATATAAAATAGCATTTTACACCGAGAAAGGATACACAAACCCTTATGTTAGTCCTAGTAGGATATGTCTTAGAGATTTTTCCCTTAGTAAAGTTAAATTTATTATAGGATTAAATTTAGTTTTAAATCATTATTATGGTATTATCTTACATAAAAATAACCTTAGTTTATTAGAAACACCACCTATCCCTTACACTACTGAAATTATAAAGCATCAATTGATAAATGAGGAAGTAGAATGTCACCGCACTACTCCCGGTAGTTGTAAAAATAATAAAGAAAAATTAGATATAGAAGATATAGAAGATTTAGAACATATAGAAATAACACCTTATTTAAATTATTCTTCTCTTTATAATTTACTTAGTACGGACATTATGAAATAGATAACATCATCGTAGATTAGAAAATGATAATATATTTGGAAAAACCCCCAATATCACCGATATATTTTAAGAGTATATCGTTTGGAGGAAGGAAAAGAATAAGAGATTTATTCTCTATATCTTGACCAAAGAAATTCGTTGAAGCTCGCTCGAGAATTTCGCCTCATCAAGACACGTACTCTGTCCGTTTGTTTATGAAAACCAGGTTATCCTTTGGGCTGGGGTATACATGGCACGGGCGGCATGTAGTGTTTATTTCTGAAAAACCCCCCCGGTAAAATATTGGTATCAAAGCAATTACTATTCCTGAAATATTTTGTTATTATCCTTATCTTTCCCAGTTTTATTACTTATCTTCAACCCCAAGAGATTTGCTTATTAAATTTAATATGAATAATAATTGGAAAATTGTTGTAGGAATTACTTTTTTTAGACCATACAGATTTAGATGTAATGATGGATCTTAAGTACAAATTAGGAAATGAATTATATAGATGTTC
>JAHSUH010001439.1:0-29382 GCA_025388415.1 Cynanchum wilfordii
TATATTTGAATATAAAAGATAAATATTAAAGTAAATATTATGATATCTACCAAGTCTTATTTATAATTTTTTTTGTAATTTTATCATTTTTTTTTATTTTTAGAAAATTTTATCTCTTATTTTTATAATTTTTGGCTAATTTTATCATTCTGTTAATTTGTTTTTTTGTCAACCGTTAGTCTTCGGTTATATTTCAAAAAAATCATTTTTTCAAAGGTAAAAATATCAATTCATTGTTTAAAAAAAAAGTTGGTCAAATTTATCATTTAACTTATATATATTTTACGATTTCATCAATTTCATTCTCAATGGTAAAAATGTCAAATACGTTTTTTTTTTTAAAAAAAACATAAAAATTTTAACCGAAAGATAAAATTAACCAAAATTATAAAAATAAAATATAAAATTCTTTTAAAAATAAAAAAATAAATGAAATCGTAAACATTTATATGTTAAGTTAATAATTTGATCAATTTATATATATATATATATAATATAATTTATACCAACTTAAATATATATAAAAATAAAAAAAATGTAAAAGATGGTTGGATGGCTTGGGAAACTCTGATATGACCAAGATTTCTTATGCGAAATTATTTGTCGGCCACCAAAATTTTGATGCTTCCACAGCTGGCACTCTATTTGGTATAATTATGAGTCAGTCAGAATATATCAAATTACATCTTCAGATTTAAGATACATATATTTTCAGTTTTTAAATTCCCAACATTTTTTTTTCCATAATTTAATTGATATCACTTTTACATATGACTTAAAAATCATGAATTCAAAAAACTATATAAGTTATAATATATCGAGAAAAAAAAATCTCATTATTTGTTTAAATTGGATTGGTCTTTTTTACCAATTCCAGTTATTGAATAATTTTTAATTAATTGAAAAGTTGGTTTGATAATTATCAAAAAAAAATATATAAAAAAATTGTAAAAGTTGTAAAAAATGATGATATGTCACCCTCTCTTAAACACTTCTTCATTTATAAATAGATATCAAAAGAAGCATTCAAGTGAGGTGAAATCTTATTTGATTTTATTTTTCGTTTAATATGAAAGTTTTATTCTAAATTAATTTGTTTAAACCAGTTCACTTATAATCTATGGTTAGATAAAGTAAAAAATGGTTAGATCTTTTGGGAAACTCTGATATGAAGAAGGTTTCTTATGCTGTCGGCCACCAAAATTCTGATGCTTCCATAGCTGGCATTCTCTTTTACTCAAATCAATCATTAAAAAAAAAAAAAAAAGCAAGAAATTAGAATTGGACTTATTCAAAAGATTAGGATATTTTATTAAATAATTTCATCCATGGGAGGAAGAAATAGTACTAAAAGGAGTGAATGGTTCAGAATGTGCATCCTCTTTTACACTCTCATATTAAGTTATTTAGTTCCCTAAGTTCATCAGCAAGGGTTTGAACATTGCATTGCTTCTTCAGAGGATCTGCAAAGTAATCCATGATTTGGCCAATAACTGGTCGGATCACAATTTCTGCCATTTTTTTTTTCGAAATGAAATTGAGTTCTGAATCTTACTGCTGTGAATGAAAGACACAAAGGATAAGGAGTCTTCCTTCCAAAATGAGTGGCTCCTAAGAAATCAAAATTGTCGATCAAAGTGGCCAACTGATGGAAACTTCGTTTTGGCTTATTGTATTCTATTATTGTTACTATTTTTTGTTTCGAAATGAAATTGAGTTCTGAATTTTACTGCGTGAATGAGATCAAAGTGGCCAACTGATGGAACCTTCGAAATCTAAATGGTCTAAACTCTCAATTCCTCATATCTTCGCTACTGCAAAAACAAAAGTAAAACAAAGATTATTCTCGATTAAAGTAAAAACGATTTAAAAGAAAAGTTTGATAAAGTTTAAGGCATTTAAAATAGAGTTTCATTTATCATTTTTTTGGCAGATTATCTTGTATTTATAATGATTTTGTTAACTGAAAATGACAATTCTCCATTATTACGGAAAATCTCCTAATTAAATTGATTCATTAAATATTTTGGAGATTTCTAAAATATATAGAAAGATACCAATATGTTTATAGTAATAAAATAAATAATGAATATCTACCGGGAGTCATCATCATCTTCATCTATGTTCTTTGCATCAGATTTTTCTCTAAAACCAGAAGAACTAAAAACTCTTTCAACAAGTTGTTGGAGTTATGATGCTACCTTTAAACTCATCATTGATTCTTTTATAAATATATAATTATATATATATATATATATATATATATATATATATATTTGTTATTTCATTATTTCCCAAAATATATATATATTTGTTATTTCATTTGGAATTTGAAATTTTTTATACTTGTACTATACTGTATGGTATATAATTGTTAGATTTTTAATAAAATTAAGTGAATCCTTGAGGAACCTCAAGCAAATGGAGGACTTGTGCCAAGCATTTTGCCAAACTTTGGAAGTTAAAAGATTTATGAGTGTACCTATTTGCAGATCAAGCATTTAATGCTTTAGTGAACAAGTTGCAATTACAAGAAATAAATTGTTAGTAAAAATATATCTGACACAGAGCAGCAAGCAAACGTTTTAAATCCATCTTATATCATCACTATTATCAATATGATAATGACAGTTTTCCCCCAATTTTCACTTTTGCTTGCAAGTGCTCTACTCTCTATTTTTTTTATTTATTTATTTATTTATTTATTTATTTATTTTTAGTGATATTGTTCGAAGTTTACCAAAATAATTAAACACTATGATATGGCTGATTATGATTGAAATGGAATGTTGAACTTCCACCCTTTAAGTAGAGAAGAGTGTGTTTGGGCAGTTTTCATGTTAATTGAACCACAAACACTTGTCAAATGTTTTACTCTCAAGTTAAAAGATTTATGAGTGTTGTATTATTTTTTAATGCACAAATTACAAATTAATACAACAAAAATCAAATATGAAATCAGAGATTCGAAACCAATATTGCCGCAATAAAATTGAAATTCTTCCAAGAGATATTTCAATCTATCCAAAAAATACTTATTCTTTTTAACATTGTTATCAGAATAATTTTTCCTTTTAAAAAAAACCATTGAAAGAAAAGTACGAATATTTCCCTATAAATATAATAAATGACTCTCAAATTTTTTTTTTTATAAATATGTATTTTATTATTTATAATATTATATTATCTTTAATATATATCATTTCAAAAATTAAACTATCATCAAAATTATTGTTATAACATTTTAAAAATCTTCCAAAACTATTTCTTCCATAACGAAAGACTTTTTTTAAGATGTTAGAATTGTCAATCAAGTGGCCTATTGAGTTTATTTATTTTTTTTAGCTAGTATCTTAGGTCATTCCAATCCGGGATTAATCCACTCAGAGAGGTTCAACAGTGCAGGTATACCGCACTTGGTTTTGGCATTTATTGTATTTCATTATTGTACTTGCTATTTTGTTCCTTTTTTCCCCAACACCCATGTGCTTGTCTCAAATTTTTATGATACACAAATGAATATGTATATGTATATATATTTATATATATAATGGTAAAATTTATTTTTTTTTTAAAAAAAATATAATATCTGAGAGTATTTCAAAACAAACGTGACCTGAACTCATTATATTTATTGTTCAAGTTATATAAAAAATGGTACATTTCAAATTAATTATAAATATTGACACTCATTTTTATATATTATTGTACATTTATTTATTTTTATGTTAGTTTTTCTATTTTGAGAATATGCAATGTCTGTTATTACAAGACGGGAATCACAAATATTTTTTAGTTTTTTTATTTTTTTTGTTAATTTATCTGCTTTAAGATCTTGCATAAAAAAATCAAGATTTTAGTAAAATAAATTTACAACTATATAAGATGTAAATATAAAAAATGTAAAATTTATAATTTATTATTTCTTTAAAAAATGTATATACATATATATACATTACTAATTTGTTTCATAAGTTCTAGTAAAATTGTAAAAAAAAAAAAAAATCGATGTGCTTCATTATATATATATATATATATATATTAAATGAATAAAAGGTTTAAACTGTTGTCAATAATAAGTTTCATATAAATGCAAGCTACTTTGCTAGCTACTGAATGTACCTTCGTTTTAGCATTTATTGTATTCCATTATTGTACTAGCTATTTTGTTTGTTTTTTCCTAACACCCATGTGTTTGTATTAAATTTTTATGACACAAAAGTAATATGTATATGTATATTTATATGTATATGTATATGTATACATATAAGAATAGTTTATTGTTGAGGTTGTGTGGTGTAGTGACAAGAGTCTACCTCCCCTAACTCCCACTTTGTGGTTTCGACACCCAAGTCTCCCCTCCCCATGTATAAAAAAAAAAAAAAAGAAAAAGAATAGTTTATTAACTAAAATCCAAAATTCAAAACATAACACGTCTAAATTCTCAAACTTCTCGATAATACAAAATCTCATACATTTAATCATAACAAAATAATACGCATTTTTTTCTTCTTCACAACAATAAAAGAATTATGCAATAAACATATTCATATTTTAACATCCAATAATTCAATTATCATCAAATAAATCAATTCATATAATTAAAATACTCTAATATATGAATACAATAATTTAAAATAATATCATATTCATTACCTTTGTCAACTAAGAACTTATTACCTAGGGATCATTCTCCACAAACTCATAGTCAAACTCTTTAATACAATATCTGTAAAATGTGGACTATGAAAGAGGTGAGTACAAAATTCACTAAGAAAGAACTTTTCATTTTACATTTGAATATAATTTAAAATAAACAATCACTTTTAACCTGAAAGCATAAATATCTAGTAATATTATAACTTTAGAATTGACTACTAATATGAAATACATTTGATCGTCCAAAGAGAACTTAAAGAATAGAATCAAATATTAAATACTATTTTAAAAAATAACTCAATCATTTAATGTACATATATTTTTCCAACTATAGTAAAAATCAATTTTCTTTCATATCAATATCAAAATTCATATTTTATATAAAAATACAAAGAATTTATACTTTTGAAAGACATAAAATAACCTTATAATATTCATAAAATGCATTCCAATGCCCAATTACTTTAAAATATAATTTACAATTATTTTGGAACTCAAATTCGTTCAATTCATTACATTTGTCATGCTATGATATAATCATGTGCAAAAATTAGTGAGTCATTTATTGAATTTAGTTTCTAACTTTATATCCGTTAGAAAATGGTCATTACATTTACATTTGAGTGACTTTTTGTCCATATCAATGAAAATATTTCATTGAGGTGGAATATGTTCCCACACAGCTTAATACATTAACTAAGTCCTAACAGTGTCATTCATTTTCATTCAATCTTTACTCAATATCAAAATGTCCCCGTATAAAATATTTGTCTTCATATAATATTTTGCAATTCCAAATATTTTCTTCATATAATAGTTATTTTTATATATTATTGTGCATTCATCATAATAATCTCCTATTTAATTCTTTTTACAAAAAAAAATTAAAAAAATATAAAAGAAAAAGACAAAAATACCCCCTAAAAAATGAATGTAATTTTTTGACAGATTAGTGACTTGGATTGTTTACATATATTAGTTTTACCTTGAATTGGATACTAAAAAATATAATCGATTTTCCCATCAAAAAAAAAAATAAAATATAATCGATTATTAAAATAGAAAAATTTATCTTTTATAAGAATGATAAATGACTGTCAATTTATTTTATAAATATATATCTTTTTTTTTTGGTTCGAAAAATATATATCTTATTATTTATAATATTATATTATCTTTAATATGTCTCACAATTAAACTATCATTAAAATTTAAAAAATGTTACAACAATATTTCTTCCATAATGAAAGACTTTTTTTTTTTTAAAAGAAGTTTGAATTGTCAATCAAGTGGCTTACTGAGTGTACCTTCGTTTTGCATTTATTTTATTTCATTATTGTACTTGCTATTTTGTTTGTTTTTTCCTAACACTCATGTGCTTGTCTTAAATTTTTATGACACAAAAGTAAATATGTATTATATATATATATATATATATTTGATCAAAATATATATATATATAATGGTAAAATGTAATTTTTAAAAAAATATATATATAATATTTTAAAGTTAAATTTATTTCAAAACAAACGTGACCTGAGCTCATTGATGAGCCTATGAATCTGGTAGGATTAATATTCAACCACTTATTGTTCTCAATATTCAATCACTTAGGGTTGTCACACTATATCAAAAGAATACTTCAAATTAACTATAAGTACCTAGACATATTTTTTGTAGTCTATTACATATTTAATTCTCATTTCGATGTGAGACAAGCATCACAAACGGATATCATTTTTTTTATTAGTGTCACGCACTAAATCCGGTCTAATTTAAAAATTAGAAAATTCTAAATTCGATTTCATAACATGGTTACATCATCCAAGTTTTTACCCAAATAATGCAAAGCATATGTACACTAAAATTCCATAAGAAAATGTCAACCATTCAACTATAATTCATAAATTTTAAATAAATATTCTCCAAATAATCTCAATTAACAAAAGAAATAATCTACCAATAAATAATAACAGGATTAGGGACGCAACCCCAATTTATTAAAATAATTAAAAACTAAATACTAAATCTAAGGAAAAATCTTGTCTCGCTACTATAAATAAATAAACAATCAACTCAAATTTTCAAAATCGAGTTCCTCATATATCTTCTTATTCATCAGCACTATCATGCAACAAAAATATTAAGATGGACGAGAATGAGTTAAAAAGCCTAGTAAATAAATAGAACTTTATTTGAGAAAATAAATTTTAAAATCGTATTATAGTATCACAAAATAGATTTACAAATACTTAGGAGATATTTATAAAAGTATAAGTATCAAAATAACTTTCAAAAGACCATCACAACTTTTTCACTACATTACCTCCTTTCAAAACACAAAGGAAATAGAAGTAATTCAAATTTAATTCCATTTTTCTTTCATGAAACAGAAGCAATTATATACTACTTATTGAGATCGATCATATTTGTTTATCCCACTAGGAAATCCATAACTTATAACACTGTTTTTTTTTTTTTTTTGCTTAAGCATCCGGTATTAGAACCCACACGGGTCGACTAATTCGGATTCGGCCTGATGTGCGCTCGCAGAGTCCAACTTTTACTCGAGAGTGAGGGCCTGACCCAGAACTTTTTAAACATGGCACTAACCATCTCATGTGGATTCGAACTCTCGATCATCCGCCCCGATGAGAAGCATGAAGAGTCTGCTTACCAACTCCCTCAAACTACTAAGTTACAGTGGAGTTTTTTTCATTATGTTCAATGAGTTCAAAACTTATAAATTTTAGAACATAATCCTCAAATCATTTATAACTAATTTGAGCCAAAACTTTTGTTTTCTTTGGTAATTAGGGAAACCTTTACATAAATTAAACAAAATCAAAAATATTTTTAAAATAAAATTGATATCAAAATAATAAAAATAAAATTAGAGAAATTAAAATCTATTTAATTAAAATGTAGAATCAGAAACTAAAATACTATTTATCAAACTTTAAAATAAAAAAATAAAATCTTTTAATCAAACTTTAAAATTAGAAAACTAAAATTTTATATAAATTTAAAAAACAGAATACTTAAAAAAATTTAAAATTAAAACTAAAATTAATAAAATAAACTAAAATAGAAAAATAAAATTTAAAAACTTAATTTCTTAGTCAAAACTGTAAAATAAATAAAAAATTTATATTTTAAGAAAACATAAATTTAAATAAATAATAAAACTTCTAAAAAATTGCTTATAATAATTAAATAAATTTGAGAAAGCTAACTTATAAGAAAAGATAAAATTGAAAGCAAAAGAGTTGAATTACTTTTGGAAACTACAAATCAAAAAGTTTTAAAAAGTTATTATAAAATAATAATAATCAAATAATTTTAAAAGTCAAACTTTAAGAAAGAGACAAACAAATTTTAAAAAGAGTTTAGTTAATTATAGAAATAACAAATCTTCTAAAAAATTAATTTAAAATAGAGATAAAAGATTCTCAAAAACTAAACTTAAATATTTAATAATTCTTAGAACTTTTAAGAATATCTAAAAATAATATATGTATATATATATATATATATATTGTTTTTTTGCTTAAGAAGATGATATTATTTTTTTTTTGTTAAACGAAGAAGATGATATTATATATATGGATAAAAGATGTGATGGTACATCAAGTGTGAATATGGGCTTACAAAAATTGATAAATCAGGTCAGGCCCAACTTACCAAAACAAAAAAAATAAATAACAGAAGCTAGACAAAACAAAGCATAAACTAGAGCTAAATAAAACAAAGTAAAACAATGCCAAACAAGGCCCATATTTATTTACTACGTTTGATCCGACGGGTAAAACCAGAACCCGTATTGTCTAATGACCAAAACCGCAAAGCTTGACTGCTTGAGAGGGGGTCGAAACCTAAGATGTTGCCCCTATGGTCTCTGCCCAGCAAATCTTGCTCCCATCCTTCCCCAAAACGTCGGCCACCATATTCTGCTCCTGGAATATATGGTTGATCGTAAAAGCTTGTAGACGGGAGAGAAGGGTCCTGCATGAAGACACAATAATCGACAATCCGTTATTGTCCCGAAAGAGAGCATTCTTAAGAGCTAGAGAATCATTTTCGATTTCAAGTGAAGTCCATCGATGAAGACATGCAAGCTGAAGAGCTGTCCATAAGGCTAATCCTTCAACCACATCAATATCCATCGGAGGTAAAGCCATAAATCCAGTTTCCCTTATGATCTCTCGAAGACACCCCCAATACCACTTCGTGTTTTGAAACCGATCTATCTATATTTAGCTTAAGAAAAGGGAAGCGAGGGAGGGTAGGTTCCATTTAACATGCCGGTAGGGATCGATTTTTGGTTTGGAATGCATGACATGTAAGGGTTTAATTAGATTATTAGAATCCGGATATAAAAAAATTTGAGCCAGGACATGAAAAGGGGGAGGAGGCTTAGGTATTGATAAAGGCTTACGAAAAACAAATGAATTCCTTCCTTTGGAGCCATAATACCCAACATGAATAAACTAAAAAGGATTGCCAAGGAACTTGAAAAGCCATTCTATTCAAATTACATCCATGGGATGAAGAGATAATAGAACCAATCAAACACATTTGATATATGTGAAACCTCTTTTACACTCTCATATTAAGTTATTTAGTTCCCTAAGTTCATCAGCAAGGGTTTGAACATTGCATTGCTTCTTCAGAGGATCTGCAAAGTAATCCATGATTTGGCCAATAACTGGTCGGATCACAATTTCTGCCATTTTTTTTTCGAAATGAAATTGAGTTCTGAATCTTACTGCTGTGAATGAAAGACACAAAGGATAAGGAGTCTTCCTTCCAAAATGAGTGGCTCCTAAGAAATCAAAATTGTCGATCAAAAGTGGCCAACTGATGGAAACTTCGTTTTGGCTTATTGTATTCTATTATTGTTACTATTTTGTTTTGAATATTTCAAAACCCATGTGCTGATTGTATTATTTGTTTGAAGATTTTCCTAAAAGTTACTTTGTTTTTTTATAATTATTCAATATTCTTTTTAATGTAAATGGTCTGTTAGATGGATAAGAAAAAGACATGACTTAATAATGGGTGTGGCAAAAGGACATCATCATCATCATCATCATCATCATCATGAAAGACACGAAGGATAAGGAGTTCTGAATTTTACTGCGTGAATGATAGACACGAAGGATAAGGAGTCTTCCTTCCTTAATGAGTGGCTCCTAAAAAAACAAAATTGTCGATCAAAGTGGCCAACTGATGGAACCTTCGAAATCTAAATGGTCTAAACTCTCAATTCCTCATATGTTCGCTATTGCAAAAACAAAAGTAAAATAAAGATTATTCTCGATTAAGTTTAAGGCATTTAAAATAGAGTTCCATTTATCATTTTTTTGCAGATTATCTTGTATTTATAATGATTTTGTTAACTGAAAATGACAATTCTCCATTATTATGGGAATATCTCCTAATTAAATTGATTCATTAAATATTTTGGAGATTTCTAAAATATATAGAGAGATACCAATATGTTTATAGTAATAAAATAAATAATGAATATCTACCGGGAGTCATCATCATCTTCATCTATGGATGCTACCTTTAAACTCATCATTGATTCTTTTATAAATATATATATATATATATATTTGTTATTTCATTTGGAATTTGAATTTTTTATACTTGTACTATACTGTATGGTATATAATTGTTAGATTTTTAATAAAATTAACTGAATCCTTGAGGAACCTCAAGCAAATGGAGGACTTGTGCCAAGCATTCTGCCAAACTTTGGAAGTTAAAAGATTTATGAGTGTACCTATTTGCAGATCAAGCATTTAATGCTTTAGTGAACAAGTTGCAATTACAAGAAATAAATTGTTAGTAAAAATATATCTGACACAGAGCAGCAAGCAAACGTTTTAAATCCATCTTATATCATCACTATTATCAATATGATAATGACAGTTTTCCCCCAATTTTCACTTTCGCTTGCAAGTGCTCTACTCTCTATTTTTTTATTTAATTATTTTTAGCAATATTGTACGAGGTTTACCAAAAATAATTAAACACAATGATCTGACACGATATGCGCAGAAATGAAAAGTGTAAAACTTTTGTCATTTTGACAAGGGGAGTGTTTGAGCGCAATTTTATACTTATTGAACCACAAACACTTGACAAATGTTCTACTCTCAAGTTAAAAGATTTATAAGTGTTGTATTATATTTTTTAATGCACAAATTACATTAATACAACAAAAATCAAATACGAAATCAGAGATTCGAAACCAATATTGCCACAATAAAATTGAAATTCTTCCAAGAGATATTTCAATCTATCCAAAAAATACTTATTCTTTTTAACATTGTTATCAGAATAATTTTTCCTTTCAAAAAAAAACATCGAAAGAAAAGAATACGAATATTTCCCTATAAATATAATAAATGACTCTCAAATTTATTTTTTTTATAAATATGTATTTTATTATTTATAATATTATATTATCTTTAATATATATCATTTCAAAAATTAAACAATCATCAAAATTATTGTTATAACATTTTAAAAATCTTCCAAAACTATTTCTTCCATAACGAAAGACTTTTTTTAAGATGTTAGAATTGTCAATCAAGTAGCCTATTGAGTTTATTTATTTTTTTTAGCTAGTATCTTAGGTTATTTCAATCCGGATTAATCCACTCGAGAGAGGTCCAACAGTGCAGGTATACCGCACTTGGTTTTGGCATTTATTGTATTTCATTATTGTACTTGCTATTTTGTTCCTTTTTTCCCCAACACCCATGTGCTTGTCTCAAATTTTTATGATACAAAAATAAATATGTATATGTGTATATATTTATATATATAATGGTAAAATTTATTTTTAAAAAAAAATATAATATCTGAGAGTATTTCAAAACAAACCTGAGCTCATTATATTTATTGTTCAAGTTATATAAAAAATGGTACATTTCAAATTAATTATAAGTATTGACACTCATTTTTATATATTATTGTACATTTATTTATTTTTATGTTAGTTTTTCTATTTTGAGAATATGCAATGTCTGTTATTACAAGATGGGAATCACAAATATTTTTTAGTTTTTTTTAAATTTTTTTTTGTTAATTTATCTGCTTTAAGATCTTGCATAAAAAAAATCAAGATTATAGTAAAATAAATTTACAACCGTATAAGATGTAAATATAAAAAATGTAAAATTTACAATTTATTATTTCTTTAAAAAATGTATATACATATATATATACATTACTGATTTGTTTCATAAGTTCTGGTAAAATTGTAAAAAAAAAAAAAAAATCGATGTGCTTCATTATATATATATATATATATATATATATATATATATATATATATATATATATATATATATATTAAATGAATAAAAGGTTTAAACTGTTGTCAATAATAAGTTTCATATAAATGCAAGCTACTTTGCTAGCTACTGAATGTACCTTCGTTTTAGCATTTATTGTATTCCATTATTGTACTAGCTATTTTGTTTGTTTTTTCCTAACACCCATGTGTTTGTATTAAATTTTTTTGACACAAAAGTAATATGTATTTGTATATGTATATGTATACATATAAGAATAGTTTATTGTCGAGGTTGTGTGGTGTAGTGGCAAGAGCCCACCTCCCCACCCCCTACTTTGTGGTTTCGAAATTCCCCCCCCCCATGTATCAAAAAAAAAAAAAAAAGCCCCCCAGGGTGGCCGAAGGGTGGGGCTGGTGACTGGCGAGGTCCCGGGTTTCGAATCCTGCCAACACCTTCTTGGACGAGGGTTTACTCAAGTGTAGTTTATCCGGTTGGTGTGGTTTGCAAGCTATTGCGCTAGTTCGGGGGGTTTACCCAGAGCGCACTCGAAGAGTACGGCCAGCCCCCCCCCCCCCAAAATAAAAAAAGAAAAAAAGAATAGTTTATTAACTAAAATCCAAAATTCAAAACATAACACGTCTAAATTCTCAAACTTCTCGATAATACAAAGTCTCATACATTTAATCATAACAATATAATACGCATTTTTTTTCTTCTTCACAACAATAAAAGAATTATGCAATAAACATACTCATATTTTAACATCCAATAATTCAATTATCATCAAATAAATCAATTCATATAATTAAAATACTCTAATATATGAATACAATAATTTAAAATAATATCATATTCATTACCTTTGTCAACTAAGAACTTATTACCTAGGGATCATTCTCCACAAACTCATAGTCAAACTCTTTAATACAATATCTGTAAAATGTGGACTATGAAAGAGGTGAGTACAAAATTCACTAAGAAGGAACTTTTCATTTTACATTTGAATATAATTTAAAATAAACAATCACTTTTAACCTGAAAGCATAAATATCTAGTAATATTATAACTTTAGAATTGACTACTAATATGAAATACATTTGATCGTCCAAAGAGAACTTAAAGAATAGAATCAAATATTAAATACTATTTTAAAAAATAACTCAATCATTTAATGTACATATATTTTTCCAACTATAGTAAAAATCAATTTTCTTTCATATCAATATCAAAATTCATATTTTATATAAAAATACAAAGAATTTATACTTTTGAAAGACATAAAATAACCTTATAATATTCATAAAATGCATTCCAATGCCCAATTACTTTAAAATATAATTTGCAATTATTTTGGAACTCAAATTCGTTCAATTCATTACATTTGTCATGCTGCTAGGATATAATCATGTGCAAAAGCTAGTGAGTCATTTATTGAATTTAGTTTCTAACTTTATATCCGTTAGAAAATGGTCATTACATTTACATTTGAGTGACTTTTTGTCCATGTCAATGAAAATATTTCATTGAGGTGGAATATGTTCTCACATAGCTTAATACATTAACTAAGTCCTAACAGTGTCATTCATTTTCATTCAATCTTTACTCAATATCAAAATGTCCCCGTATAAAATATTTGTCTTCATATAATATTTTGCAATTCCAAATATTTTCTTCATATAATAGTCATTTTTATATATATTAATTGCGCATTCATCATAATAATCTCCTATTTAAATCTTTTTATAAAAAAAAATTAAAAAAATATTATAAGAAAAAAAAAAAAATACCCCCAAAAAAATGAATGTAATTTTTTGACAGATTAGTGACTTGGATTGTTTACATATATTAGTTTTACCTTGAATTGGATACTAAAAAATATAATCGATTATTAGAATAGAAAAATTTATCTTTTATAAGAATGATAAATGACTGTCAATTTATTTTATAAATATATATTCTTTTTTTTTTTGTTCGAAAAATATATATCTTATTATTTATAATATTATATTATCTTTAATATGTCTCACAATTAAACTATCATTAAAATTTTAAAAATGTTACAACAATATTTCTTCCATAATGAAAGACTTTTTTTTTTTTTAAAAGAAGTTTGAATTGTCAATCAAGTGGCTTACTGAGTGTACCTTCGTTTTGCATTTATTTTATTTCATTATTGTACTTGCTATTTTGTTTGTTTTTTCCTAACACTCATGTTCTTGTCTTAAATTTTTATGACACAAAAGTAAATATGTATATGTATATATATATATATATATATATATATATAATGGTATTTGATAAAAAAATATATATATATAATGGTAAAATTTAATTTTTTTAAAAAAATATATATAATATTTTAAAGTTAAATTTATTTCAAAACAAGCGTGACCTGAGCTCATTGACGAGCCTAGGAATTTGGTAGGATTAATATTCAACCACTTATTGTTCTCAATATTCAATCACTTAGGGTTGTCACACTATATCAAAAGAATATTTCAAATTAACTATAAGTATCTAGACATATTTTTGTAATCTATTGCACATTTAATTCTCATTTCGATGTGACACAAGTATCACAAACGAATATCATTTTTTTATTAGTGTCACGCACTAAATCCGGTCTAATTTAAAAATTAGAAAATTCTAAATTCGATTTCATAACATGGTTACATCATCCAAGTTTTTACCCAAATAATGCAAAGCATATGTACACTAAAATTCCATAAGAAAATGTCAACCATTCAACTATAATTCATAAATTTTAAATAAATATTCTCCAAATAATCTCAATTAACAAAAGAAATAATCTACCAATAAATAATAACAGGATTAGGGACGCAACCCCAATTTATTAAAATAATTAAAAACTAAATACTAAATCTAAGGAAAAATCTTGTCTCGCTACTATAAATAAATAAACAATCAACTCAAATTTTCAAAATCGAGTTCCTCATATATCTTCTTATTCATCAGCACTATCATGCAACAGAAATATTAAGATGGACGAGAATGAGTTAAAAAGTCTAGTAAATAAACAAAACTTTATTTGAGAAAATAAATTTTAAAATCGTATTATAGTATCACAAAATAGATTTACAAATACTTAGGAGATATTTATAAAAGTATAAGTATCAAAATAACTTTCAAAAGACCCTCACAACTTTTTCACTACATTACCTCCTTTCAAAACACAAAGGAAATAGAAGCAATTATATACTACTTATCCAGGATCGATCCTAATTGTTTATCTCGCTAGGAAATAGAACCCACACTGGTCGACTAATTAGGATTTGGCCTGATGTGCGCCGCAGAGTCCAACTTTTACTCGATAGTGAGGGTCCGACGTAGAACTTTTTTAACATGGCACTAACCATCTCATGGGGATTCGAACCATCGACCATCCGCCCGAGGAGAAGCATGAGGAGTCTACTTACCAACTCCCTCAAACTACTAAGTTACAATGGAGTTTTTTTCATTATGTTCAATGGGTTCAAAACTTATAAATTTTAGAACATAATCCTCAAATCATTTATAACTAATTTGAGCCAAAACTTTTGTTTTATTTGGTAATTAGGGAAACCTTTACATAAATTAAACAAAAACAAAAATATTTTAAAAATAAAATTCATATCAAAATAATAAAAATAAAATTAGAGAAATTAAAATGTAGAATCAGAAACTAAAATACTATTTTATCAAACTTTAAAATAAAAAAATAAAATCTTTTAATCAAACTTTAAAATTAGAAAACTAAAATTTTATATAAATTTAAAAAACAGAATACTTTAAAAAAATTAAAATTAAAACTAAAATTAATAAAATAAAATAAAATAGAAAAATAAAATTTAAAAACTGAATTTCTTAGTCAAAACTGTAAAATAAATAAAAAATTATATTTTAAGAAAACATAAATTTAAATAAATAATAAAACTTCTAAAAAATTGCTTATAATAATTAAATAAATTTGAGAAAGCTAACTTATAAGAAAAGATAAAATTGAAAGCAAAAGAGTTGAATTACTTTTGGAAACTACAAATCTAAAAAGTTTTAAAAAGTTATTATAAAATAATAATAATCAAATAATTTTAAAAGTCAAACTTTAAGAAAGAGACAAACAAATCTTCTAAAAAATTAATTTAATATAGAGATAAAAGATTCTCAAAAACTAAACTTAAATATTTAATAATTCTTAGAACTTTTAAGAATATCTAAAAATAATATATGTATATATATATATATATATTTTTTTTTGCGTTAAGAAGATGATATTATTTTTTTTTTATTATTATTTTTTTTTTTGTAAACGAAGAAGATGATATTATATATATGGATAAAAGATGTGATGGTACATCAAGTGTGAATATGGGCTTAAAATAAATCAGGTCAGGCCCAACTTGCCAAAAAAAAAAAAAAAAAAAAAACTAACCGAAGCAAGACAAAACAAACATAAACTAGAGCTAAATAAAACAAAGTAAAACAAACCAGGCTAGAGACCAAACAAGGCCCATATTTATTTACTACGTTTGATCCGACGGGTAAAGCCAGAACCCGTATTGACTAATGACCAAAACCGCAAAGCTTGAGAGGGGGGTCGAAACCTAAGATGTTGCCCCTGTGGTCTCTGCCCAGCAAATATTGCTCCCATCCTTCGCCAAAACGTCGGCCACCATATTCTGCTCCTGGAATATATGGTTGATCGTAAAAGCTTGTAGACGGGAGAGAAGGGTCCTGCATGAAGACACAATAATCGACAATCTGCTGTTATTGTCCCGAAAGAGAGCATTCTTAAGAGCTAGAGAATCATTTTCGATTTCAGGTGAAGTCCATCGATGAAGACATGCAAGCTGAAGAGCTGTCCATAAGGCTAATCCTTCAACCACATCAATAACCATCGGAGGTAAAGCCATAAATCCAGTTTCCCTTATGATCTCTGAAGACGCCCCCAATACCACTTCCTGTTTTAGAAACCGATCTATCTATATTTAGCTTAAGAAAAGGAAGCGCAGGAGGGTAGGTTCCATTTAATATGCAGGTAGGGATCGAGTTTTGGTTTGGAATGAATGACATGTAAGGGTTTAATTAGATTATTAGAATCCGGATATAAAACAATTTGTGCCAAGACATGAAAAGGGGAGTGCTTAGGTAATGATAAAGGCTTACGAAAAACAAATGAATTCCTTTGGAGCCATAATACCCAATATGAATAAACTAAAAAGGATTGCCAAGGAACTTGAAAAGCCACGCTATTCAAATTAGAATCTTGATGACAGAGATAATAGAACCAATCAAATACATTTGATATATGTAAAGAAGAAGACCAGGATGACTTGAAACCGAGGAAACACAGATAAAACACAGACCAATATGATTGAGCTAAAGAACAATCCCTAAAAATGTGGAGGCAAGACTCAAGAAGATTACAAATGATACAAGAATTGGTTGAAATAATATGTCTAGAAACAAGAAAAGCCCGAGTATGCAATTTCTCTTGGATAGATAACCATAGAAAATACCTAACTTTAGGATGAATTAATATAGACCATGTAGAAATAGTTGATAATACACAACATATAGCTAAGCTTGACGGAACCGATCAATTTGTGTGTTGTATTACAAATCCGAGAGAAATCGCGGATATCTTATACAAACGCCACAGAACGTTCAAGATGGAAGTTATCCTATCGATGCTGTATTCATGCCTGTTCGAAATGCAAATCATAGTATTCATTCTTATGGGAATGGGGATGAAAAAAAGAGATACTTTTTCTCGAAATATGGACAAACGGAAGTTTAACTCCGAAAGAAGCACTTCATGAAGCATCCGGAATCGTTGTTTATTTATTCCCTTTTTACATGAAGAAGAAAACTCACATAGAGAACAATCAACACCTTTATTTCCTTTTTACCCTTTTTTTTTTCACGATAAACTGAATAAACTCATAAAAAAGAAAAAAAAAAAGAATTGAAATTCTATTTTATTGTCCAACCAATTTGAATTGCCTCCCAGGATCTCAAATAATATCCAACAATACACTATTGGACCTTTTGAATAACAGTCAAGAAGACCTTATGAAAATTGAACATTTTCGCATAGAAGATGTAAAACAGATATTGGTCGTTCTAGAAAAACATTTGGCAATTTTTTTACCGAAAAAAAAGTTTAAAATCTATTGAATTTACTTCGTCTTTTTTTTATTTAAAAATGAAAATATATTTTGAATCTTTAGTACAATTCATATATTCTAGATAGATTCAGAATTTGATTGAATAGATGTATCTAGGGGTAATTACTTTAGAAGCTATTATTCCCTAGATACACAATACACACGTCGTGTTATTTCACAATTGAATTAAAAAAGACCTAAAGTTAGGGATTTATCAATAGGTAATGTTGCACCAATACCCAACCAAAGGGCGACTGCGGTACCAATCAAAAAGACGGTTGTCGCTACCGGACGACGAAATGGATTTTGAAATTTATTAACATTTTCTAAAAAGGGTACCGTTAATAATCCTGTAGGTACTGAAACCATTAAAAGAACACCCAATAATTTATTGGGTACTGTACGAAGTATTTGAAATACGGGAAAGAAATACCATTCCGGTAATATTTCCAATGGAGTTGCAAACGGATCCGCCGGTTCACCAATCATTGATGGTTCTAGAACCGCTAAGCCTACGGTACATGCAATAGTACCTAGAATTACTACGGGAAAAATATATAAAAGGTCATTGGGCCATGCAGGCTCTCCGTAATAATTATGACCCATACCTTTAGCCAATTTAGCTCTTAATACAGGATCATTCAAGTCGGGTTTTTTTGTTATTGGGATAGGTGAATTCTTATCGATCCATCCCCCGAAAGAACCGGACATGATAGTTTTTCATCATCCGGCTCGAGCAAGAATCAAAAGAACAAAACGAATCCAGATAAAATATATATTTTACATATACTATACCTATAAATGAATGGATTAAGTGTAAGAAAAATTTTACTGAATTCTTTTTCTGGAGTTGCAAATATCGATTCCAAGGAGTTCAGTTCTTACAAGTAAATGCTCAATACCCAAGTAGGCTTACAAAGTTGATCATGATATGATCAAGTGCTTTCTGGGCCGTCTCAGACCTTACGATTGGTATTTATTCCCCCCTAATATTTTGGGGTACGCACAAAAGGCTTACTTGTTACTAATATAGCCCCTGTTCTTCTTTAGACCGCCCGTTTCACTCCAATAGTATTAGTATGAATGATCGTGTCAATGCAGAGGAAATGAATGCATTTCTATACTATATATACTATTAAATATACTATTAAATCTTAAGCTTAAGTAAGTGAAAAAAATAAACTAGATATATTATCTTTTATCTATTTCATTTCCGGATTTTACGGAGCCTGCTCATGGACAACATGATTCGGATCTGATCATAGAAACAATTCTCTTCAAGCAACCCAGCCTATCCTATGTATAGGGCTTACACGGCGGTTGGAACAAAGACACATTTGGTTTGTAAATTGCAATCCCAATGTGGCAAGCATATAGCTACACAGACTAATCAATAATTCAAGTCACACACTCCCATAATCCATTTTCTATTCAGAGAATTCCCCTCAACAATTCCTGTCAAATAAATAATATTAGGGAGTTGGGGGAAATATCCAAATACATGTCTTATTTTTTTTTAATAATCCATATTTATAGCAATGAAATACTATTATTCCTTCCCCAAGTGATAAATAATTGATTCCAAATTCCAAATATCGATGAAATATCTTCTCTATAAAGGACCAGAAATACCCTGTTTCCGTATCATTGGAAAGTGCATTAACATAAATACGGCAGTAAGAAGGGGTAATACAAAAGTGTGTAAACTATAAAACCGAGTCAAGGTGGATTGTCCCACACTAGCACTTCCACGCAATAATTCTACCAAAGGGGATCCTATTACAGGAATAGCTTCAGGTACACCTGTTACAATTTTCACTGCCCAATAACCAATTTGATCCCAGGGTAAGGAATAACCAGTTACGCCAAAAGACGCAGTCAATACAGCTAGAACCACACCTGTAACCCAAGTCAATTCGCGAGGTTTTTTAAATCCACCGGTAAGATACACACGAAATACATGCAGGATCATCATTAGGACCATCATACTTGCCGACCATCTATGAACTGATCGGATTAACCAACCAAAATTAGCTTCAGTCATTATGTATTGAACGGAAGCAAAAGCTTCAGTAACAGTCGGACGATAGTAAAAAGTCATAGCAAATCCCGTAGCTACTTGTACTAAAAAACAAGTAAGCGTAATTCCACCTAAACAATAAAATATATTGACGTGGGGGGGACGTATTTACTAGTTATATCATCCGCAATCGCCTGAATCTCGAGACGTTCTTCGAACCAATCATAAACTTTATTGAGATAGGTGGAACTCCCCCTCTGAGAACCGTATATGAGACTTTCATCTCGTACAGCTCAAGCAAAAACACCCAAATACTAATTGAATATGTAATGGAAAGTTTGAAACTTTTTATTTTGAATCTTTGGTCCAATCTTCTTTGAAGGTACGAAAGAAGAAAAATCCGAAAGCTTTTTTTTTGTTTGTGGCGATAATACGAAAATCTCAAGTTGGCTCAGCGGTCTTTATGTTGATCCGTACAGGCCTCTTGATTCCTCTTTTTTCCTATTAATTTTTATGTATAATAATATGACTTTTATTATTTCTTATTGTATTGATAGGAATTTTCTTGTTAAGAACCCTATAAATATAAAAATATAAATATGAATTGATTAAAACCTCAGATTCATACTAGAACCACGATGATTCAATAAAAAAATACTAAGTTAAGTCAAGGATTCCCCGAGTAAGAACCTTTTGACCATCACTTATTCCATGAATATATAGACTGACTCAATATTCAAAGAAAGTCTTTTCTTCTATTTCTATTTTGACCAAAAGAAAAATGTTTCGATTTTAAAATTCGAATTCTTTGAAAATGGGTTGGAGTCCGGATACGAGGTCTGAAGATTAAGTATGAATCATAGTTCAAAAATTTCTTAATCTATTTCGTGTCCCAGATACTAGAAAAAATATCCGACGAAGTAGAACCATCTCTATCAAGATGACAGAACCATTTTCTGTACTATCAATAGGATCGATTAGAACAAGTCACACACTCATATTCCGGAAATACAGAAACAAAGAAATTCCGCGATTGAACTCCCAAAATAAAATAGAATGGGCTCAAAACCCGGGTTCTAAATGATTTATTTTGTAAAACTTTGCGATTCTTATAGATCTAATTCATTGAAATTCCATCCAATAAAACGGAAGAATTATAAATTTCCAAAATAATAGATAGAAATACTGTAAATAGGGCCATTGCGACACCCATCAAAGGAGTTGTTCCCCACCCAGGGGCTACTTTACCATATTCCGAATTCAATGGTTTTAATAAACTCCCTGCATTAGTTCGTCTTGGAGCAGATTTAGAACTGTTCTCAACAGTTTGTGTAGCCATAAATCCTATTGTATGCATTGAGATCTGTTGACTTTGTATACCATTCCATCGTAAATAAATGATCTTATCATAGATCCTTTTGGGCCTTGAAATTATATAAGAATGGAAACAGCAACCCTTGTAGCCGTCTTTCTGTCTGGTTTACTTGTAAGTTTTACTGGGTACGCCTTATATACCGCTTTTGGGCAACCTTCTCAACAACTAAGAGATCCGTTTGAGGAACATGGGGACTAGTTGAAGTAATGAGCCTCGCGATATTAATATTGCGAGGCTCATTACTTCAATTGAGATAATGAAAAATCATTTCAACCTTTTAGTTGAAATTTTAGGCGGTTCTCGAAAAAAGATAGCGAAAAAAATTATTCCTAGAGTCGAGACTAAGAGGAATGTATAAACCAGTGCTTCCATAGATTCGATCGCGGTTTACAATTATAGCTTCCATACCTGTTTACTTATTTTTATTTTCTTTTTATGGTTTTTATGGGGGGACCAGAGAAATCTTGGTCTGAATCATGACTTTTGCTTTTTCTTTATCTGCGCGCTGGTCCCCTATGACAAATTCTAAAAAAAAAAGAGAAGAGAGACAAAAGATAACAAAGCAGTGTTGTATCAGACTGCCGGTCTTCTTGTAGTCGGATCCCCAACTTTTTGGAATGTTCCAAATTCTACTTGAGAATCCAAATCCGGGTCAATCCCGGCAAAAACATCTCTGAACAAGGTTCTAGCACCATGCCAAATGTGTCCGAAGAAGAAGAGCAAAGCAAATGAAGCATGTCCAAAAGTAAACCAACCCCTCGGACTGCTACGAAAAACACCATCGGATTTCAAAGTAGCACGATCTAATTCAAAAATTTCACCCAATTGAGCGCGTCTAGCATATTTTTTCACAGTAGCGGGATCACTATAACTCACTCCGTTGAGTTCGCCGCCGTAGAACTCAACAGTTACACCTACTTGTTCAACACTATACTTCGATTCTGCCCTTCGAAAAGGAACATCCGCTCTAACAATTCCGTCGCCGTCTACCAAAACGACTGGGAATGTTTCAAAAAAGGTAGGCATACGACGTACAAAAAGTTCACGTCCTTCTTTATCTCTAAAGACGGGGTGTCCTAACCATCCAACTGCTATTCCATCCCCGCTATCCATCGAACCCGCCCTGAATAATCCCCCTTTCGCCGGATTATTTCCGATGTAATCATAAAAAGCTAATTTTTCAGGAATTTTAGACCAGGTTTCTGATAAACTTTGATTTTCTGCTAGCCCAGCACTAACTCTTCGATATATTTCTTGCTGGAAGTAGCCCTGATCCCATTGATAACGAGTGGGCCCAAATAATTCGATCGGAGTAGTTGCTGAACCATACCACATAGTTCCGGCAACAACAAAAGCTGCAAAAAAGACAGCAGCGATACTACTAGAAAGGACGGTTTCGATATTTCCCATACGCAATCCCTTGTATAGACGTTGTGGGGGGCGGACACTAAGATGGAATAGACCCGCTAATATCCCCAACGTCCCTGCTGCAATATGATGAGAGGCTATTCCTCCCGGAACAAAAGGATCAAAACCTTCCACGCCCCATGCTGGATCTACGGGTTGTACTTTTCCTGTTAGTCCATAAGGATCGGACACCCATATTCCAGGACCATACAAGCCGGTTACATGAAATGCACCAAAACCAAAGCAAGCCACCCCTGAAAGAAATAAATGAATTCCAAAGATCTTAGGCAAATCCAAAGAAGGTTTCCCTGTCCGTTCATCAGAAAAAATTTCTAGATCCCAATATACCCAATGCCAGAAGCTGCCAAAGCATAACCCAGAAAATACAACTACCCCCCCCCCCCCCCCCCCCCCCAGTATCACAGACGGGCTAACTCCGGGTATTTGGAGTTACGAAGGTGTAGCTGGGGCACATATTGATTCTGGTTATGCTTTTGGCAGCCAGTATCTGGCATTGGGTATATTGGGATCTAGAAATTTTTTCTGATGAACGGACAGGGAAACCTCATCTTGGATTTGCCTAAGATCTTTGGAATTCATTTATTTTCAGGGGTTTGCTTGCTTTTGGTTTTGGTGCATTTCAGTAACCGGCTTGTATGGTCCTGGAATATGGGTGTCCGATCCTTATGGACTAAAGGAAAAGTACAACCCGTAGATCCAGCATGGGGCGTGGAAGGTTTTGATCCTTTTGTTCCGGGAGGAATAGCCTCTCATCATATTGCAGCAGGGACGTTGGGGATATTAGCGGGTCTATTCCATCTTAGTGTCCGCCCCCACAACGTCTATACAAGGGATTGCGTATGGGAAATATCGAAACCGTCCTTTCTAGTAGTATCGCTGCTGTCTTTTTTGCAGCTTTTGTTGTTGCCGGAACTATGTGGTATGGTTCAGCAACTACTCCGATCGAATTATTTGGGCCCACTCGTTATCAATGGGATCAGGGCTACTTCCAGCAAGAAATATATCGAAGAGTTAGTGCTGGGCTAGCAGAAAATCAAAGTTTATCAGAAACCTGGTCTAAAATTCCTGAAAATTAGCTTTTTATGATTACATCGGAAATAATCCGGCGAAAGGGGATTATTCGGGGCGGGTTCGATGGATAGCGGGGATGGAATAGCAGTTGGATGGTTAGGACACCCCGTCTTTAGAGATAAAGAAGGACGTGAACTTTTGTACGGTCGTATGCCTCCCTTTGAAAAAATCCCCGTCGTTTTGGTGAAGACGGCGACGGAATTGTTAGAGCGGATGTTCCTTTTCGGAGGGGAGAAACAAAGAATAGTGGTTGAAAAAGAAGGGGTAACTGTTGGGTTCTACGGGGCCGACCCCACCCAGGGAGTTATAGTGATCCCGCTAAAAAGAAGAAAAATATGCTAGACTCCTCAAATTAAAATTTTTAAATTTATACTTTGAAATCCGATGGGTGTTTTCCGTGGCAGTCCGAGGGGTTGGTTTACTTTTGGACATGCTTCATTTGCTTTGCTCTTCTTCTTCGGACACATTTGGCATGGTGCTAGAACCTTGTTCAGAGATGTTTTTGCCGGGATTGACCCGGATTTGGATTCTCAAGTAGAATTTGGAACATTCCAAAAGTTGGGGATCCGACTACAAGAAGACCGGCAGTCTGATACAACACTGCTTTGTTATCTTTTGTCTCTCTTCTCTTTTTTTTTTAGAATTTGTCATAGGGGACCAGCGCGCAGATAAAGAAAAAGCAAAAGTCATGATTCAGACCAAGATTTCTCTGGTCCCCCCATAAAAACCATAAAAAGAAAATAAAAATAAGTAAACAGGTATGGAAGCTATAATTGTAAACCGCGATCGAATCTATGGAAGCACTGGTTTATACATTCCTCTTAGTCTCGACTCTAGGAATAATTTTTTTCGCTATCTTTTTTCGAGAACCGCCTAAAATTTCAACTAAAAAGGTTGAAATGATTTTTCATTATCTCAATTGAAGTAATGAGCCTCGCAATATTAATATCGCGAGGCTCATTACTTCAACTAGTCCCCATGTTCCTCAAACGGATCTCTTAGTTGTTGAGAAGGTTGCCCAAAAGCGGTATATAAGGCGTACCCAGTAAAACTTACAAGTAAACCAGACAGAAAGACGGCTACAAGGGTTGCTGTTTCCATTCTTATATAATTTCAAGGCCCAAAAGGATCTATGATAAGATCATTTATTTACGATGGAATGGTATACAAAGTCAACAGATCTCAATGCATACAATAGGATTTATGGCTACACAAACTGTTGAGAACAGTTCTAAATCTGCTCCAAGACGAACTAATGCAGGGAGTTTATTAAAACCATTGAATTCGGAATATGGTAAAGTAGCCCCTGGGTGGGGAACAACTCCTTTGATGGGTGTCGCAATGGCCCTATTTACAGTATTTCTATCTATTATTTTGGAAATTTATAATTCTTCCGTTTTATTGGATGGAATTTCAATGAATTAGATCTATAAGAATCGCAAAGTTTTACAAAATAAATCATTTAGAACCCGGGTTTTGAGCCCATTCTATTTTATTTTGGGAGTTCAATCGCGGAATTTCTTTGTTTCTGTATTTCCGGAATATGAGTGTGTGACTTGTTCTAATCGATCCTATTGATAGTACAGAAAATGGTTCTGTCATCTTGATAGAGATGGTTCTACTTCGTCGGATATTTTTTCTAGTATCTGGGACACGAAATAGATTAAGAAATTTTTGAACTATGATTCATACTTAATCTTCAGACCTCGTATCCGGACTCCAACCCATTTTCAAAGAATTCGAATTTTAAAATCGAAACATTTTTCTTTTGGGTCAAAATAGAAATAGAAGAAAAGACTTTCTTTGAATATTGAGTCAGTCTATATATTCATGGAATAAGTGATGGTCAAAAGGTTCTTACTCGGGGAATCCTTGACTTAACTTAGTATATTTTTTATTGAATCATCGTGGTTCTAGTATGAATCTGAGGTTTTAATCAATTCATATTTATATTTTTATATTTATAGGGTTCTTAACAAGAAAATTCCTATCAATACAATAAGAAATAATAAAAGTCATATTATTATACATAAAAATTAATAGGAAAAAAGAGGAATCAAGAGGCCTGTACGGATCAACATAAAGACCGCTGAGCCAACTTGAGATTTTCGTATTATCGCCACAAACAAAAAAAAAGCTTTCGGATTTTTCTTCTTTCGTACCTTCAAAGAAGATTGGACCAAAGATTCAAAATAAAAAGTTTCAAACTTTCCATTACATATTCAATTAGTATTTGGGTGTTTTTGCTTGAGCTGTACGAGATGAAAGTCTCATATACGGTTCTCAGAGAGGGGAGTTCCACCTATCTCAATAAAGTTTATGATTGGTTCGAAGAACGTCTCGAGATTCAGGCGATTGCGGATGATATAACTAGTAAATACGTCCCCCCCACGTCAATATATTTTATTGTTTAGGTGGAATTACGCTTACTTGTTTTTTAGTACAAGTAGCTACGGGATTTGCTATGACTTTTTACTATCGTCCGACTGTTACTGAAGCTTTTGCTTCCGTTCAATACATAATGACTGAAGCTAATTTTGGTTGGTTAATCCGATCAGTTCATAGATGGTCGGCAAGTATGATGGTCCTAATGATGATCCTGCATGTATTTCGTGTGTATCTTACCGGTGGATTTAAAAAACCTCGCGAATTGACTTGGGTTACAGGTGTGGTTCTAGCTGTATTGACTGCGTCTTTTGGCGTAACTGGTTATTCCTTACCCTGGGATCAAATTGGTTATTGGGCAGTGAAAATTGTAACAGGTGTACCTGAAGCTATTCCTGTAATAGGATCCCCTTTGGTAGAATTATTGCGTGGAAGTGCTAGTGTGGGACAATCCACCTTGACTCGGTTTTATAGTTTACACACTTTTGTATTACCCCTTCTTACTGCCGTATTTATGTTAATGCACTTTCCAATGATACGGAAACAGGGTATTTCTGGTCCTTTATAGAGAAGATATTTCATCGATATTTGGAATTTGGAATCAATTATTTATCACTTGGGGAAGGAATAATAGTATTTCATTGCTATAAATATGGATTATTAAAAAAAAATAAGACATGTATTTGGATATTTCCCCCAACTCCCTAATATTATTTATTTGACAGGAATTGTTGAGGGGAATTCTCTGAATAGAAAATGGATTATGGGAGTGTGTGACTTGAATTATTGATTAGTCTGTGTAGCTATATGCTTGCCACATTGGGATTGCAATTTACAAACCAAATGTGTCTTTGTTCCAACCGCCGTGTAAGCCCTATACATAGGATAGGCTGGGTTGCTTGAAGAGAATTGTTTCTATGATCAGATCCGAATCATGTTGTCCATGAGCAGGCTCCGTAAAATCCGGAAATGAAATAGATAAAAGATAATATATCTAGTTTATTTTTTTCACTTACTTAAGCTTAAGATTTAATAGTATATTTAATAGTATATATAGTATAGAAATGCATTCATTTCCTCTGCATTGACACGATCATTCATACTAATACTATTGGAGTGAAACGGGCGGTCTAAAGAAGAACAGGGGCTATATTAGTAACAAGTAAGCCTTTTGTGCGTACCCCAAAATATTAGGGGGAATAAATACCAATCGTAAGGTCTGAGACGGCCCAGAAAGCACTTGATCATATCATGATCAACTTTGTAAGCCTACTTGGGTATTGAGCATTTACTTGTAAGAACTGAACTCCTTGGAATCGATATTTGCAACTCCAGAAAAAGAATTCAGTAAAATTTTTCTTACACTTAATCCATTCATTTATAGGTATAGTATATGTAAAATATATATTTTATCTGGATTCGTTTTGTTCTTTTGATTCTTGCTCGAGCCGGATGATGAAAAACTATCATGTCCGGTTCTTTCGGGGGATGGATCGATAAGAATTCACCTATCCCAATAACAAAAAAACCCGACTTGAATGATCCTGTATTAAGAGCTAAATTGGCTAAAGGTATGGGTCATAATTATTACGGAGAGCCTGCATGGCCCAATGACCTTTTATATATTTTTCCCGTAGTAATTCTAGGTACTATTGCATGTACCGTAGGCTTAGCGGTTCTAGAACCATCAATGATTGGTGAACCGGCGGATCCGTTTGCAACTCCATTGGAAATATTACCGGAATGGTATTTCTTTCCCGTATTTCAAATACTTCGTACAGTACCCAATAAATTATTGGGTGTTCTTTTAATGGTTTCAGTACCTACAGGATTATTAACGGTACCCTTTTTAGAAAATGTTAATAAATTTCAAAATCCATTTCGTCGTCCGGTAGCGACAACCGTCTTTTTGATTGGTACCGCAGTCGCCCTTTGGTTGGGTATTGGTGCAACATTACCTATTGATAAATCCCTAACTTTAGGTCTTTTTTAATTCAATTGTGAAATAACACGACGTGTGTATTGTGTATCTAGGGAATAATAGCTTCTAAAGTAATTACCCCTAGATACATCTATTCAATCAAATTCTGAATCTATCTAGAATATATGAATTGTACTAAAGATTCAAAATATATTTTCATTTTTTAAAAAAAAAAAAGACGAAGTAAATTCAATAGATTTTAAACTTTTTTTTCGGTAAAAAAATTGCCAAATGTTTTTCTAGAACGACCAATATCTGTTTTACATCTTCTATGCGAAAATGTTCAATTTTCATAAGGTCTTCTTGACTGTTATTCAAAAGGTCCAATAGTGTATAGATATTGGACCTTTTGAGGCAATTATAGATCCTGGGAGGCAATTCTAATTGGTCAATAAAAATAGATTTCAATGCTATTTTTTTTTTTTTTTTTATGAGTTTATTCAGTTTATCGTGAAAAGTAAAAGGGAATAAAGGAACCGCGTGTTGATTGTTCTCTAAATGTGAGTTTTCTTCTTCCATATGTAAAAAGGGAATAAACAAATCAATCAGATTCCGCGATGCTTCATGAAGTGCTTCTTTCGGAGTTAAACTTCCGTTTGTCCATATTTCGAGAAAAAGTATCTCTTTTTTTTCATCCCCATTCCCATAAGAATGAATACTATGATTTGCATTTCGAACAGGCATGAATACAGCATCGATAGGATAACTTCCATCTTGAACGTTCTGTGGCGTTTGTATAAGATATCCGCGATTTCTCTCGATTTGTAATACAATACACAAATTGATCGGTTCCGTCAAGCTAGCTATATGTTGTGTATTATCAACTATTTCTACATAAGGTGGTAAGACGATATCTTGGGCAGTTACATATCTGGGTCCCCTGACACAAATATAGGCGTCACAAGTTTCATATAGATTACTTCTCAATACAATTTGTTTCAAATTCATTAAGATTTCATGTACCGATTCTTGAATACCTT
>JAHSUH010001440.1:0-40667 GCA_025388415.1 Cynanchum wilfordii
AGGTATAAAGTAATATAAGGTACTGGGAAAGATAAGGATGATAACAGTAATTTCAGGAATAGTAACCGCTCTGATACCAATAACTCTACAAGGGGTTTCTTAATTATAAACAGAGAACACTACATGCCGCCCCGTGCCATGTATACCCTGTGCCCAAAGATTAACCGGATTTCACACTAATATTAACAAAGTACGTGTCTTGGTGAGGTGAAATTTTCAGCCGGAGCTTCAACAAATTTCCTTAGTCAAGATATAGAGAATAAATCTCTTATTCTTTCCCGTCCTCCAGACGATATTCATTCCGTCACTACATGCCGCCGTGCCATGTCCTACCCCAGAAATAACCGGATTTCACACTAATATTAACAAAGTACGTGTCTTGATGAGTAATCTCTTAACTGGATTTCACACTAATACTTTTTTTTTTTTTTTTTCCGTGGGGTGTTGTTTCCGCCTTCTCTATGTATTCGTATATTGGGGGGCTTTTTAACAGAATCTTTAATTGTTTTAACTGGAGGGAAGTCTAAGACTTTCTTAGCAATATGAGGTTGTAATTTAATTCTACCATTACCTAATTCTATACCTAAGAATTCTATATTAGTCTTAAAAAACTGTGCTTTTTTACTGCTAATTACTATCCCATTTTTATCAAATTCAGTTAATACTTTTTTTTAAATGTTCTACATGATCTATTTTATTCTTACTGAAAACAAGGACATCATCTATATAAACCGCTACAAAATTTCTATGTTTACCGAAAATATCATCCATTTTTCTTTGGAAAATACTAGGTGCATTCTTTAAGCCAAATGGCATAACTAACCATTCAAAATGTCCTAGGGGACACGTAAAAGCTGTCCATTCTATACTATCCGGATGCATTTTAATTTGCCAAAAACCAGATTTACAATCAAATTCTACTGAAAATAAAATTGTTTTGTATTCTATTTATTAATTCTACTTTATCGGGAATATCATAAGCATCATCAATTGTATTATCATTTAATCTTCTGTAATCTATAACCATTCTACTTTTCCCTCTAACTATCTCACTATGTTTGTTAACAATAAAAGAAGGAGATCTATGAGGACTAGTACTTCGTCTAATAACTATGTTTGTTAACAATAAAAGCAGGAGATCTATGAGGACTAGTACTTCGTCTAATAACTTGTAATTTCTGTAAATCATTTATATGCATTTCAAATTCTTTAAGGTTTTCATTTGTTGCTTCTATTTTCTTAGAGACTATTCTAAAGTGAGGATCTTTTAATTCTAATTTACAATAAAGAGAATTTCTTGACCAGTGACTTTGTGGATTTTCACCAAATATATTATCTTTTTCTAGTCTACTGATAATATTATCAATTTCATAATGTCCTGTACTAAGCAAATTATAAAGACAAGAATAATTTAAATAAGGGGTAATATCTATATATTCTATATCTATCGGATTTTCTTCTATATCTAAAAATTCTTTTTTACACTCACCAGGAGTGGTGCATTGACATCCTACTTCTTCATTTAAGATCTGATGATTTATTATTTCAGTAGTGTAAGGGATAGGTGGTGTTTCTAATAAACTAAGGTTATTTTTATGTAAAATCATACCGCAATAGTGATTCAGTACTATATTTAATCCTATAATAAATTTGACTTTACTAAGGGAAAAATCTCTAAGACATATCCTACTAGGACTAACATAAGGGTTTGTGTATCCTTTCTCGGTGTAAAATGCTATTTTATACTTATTTATCTATCTATCATATTTAAAAAGTTGACCATCCATTTGCTCCATGAAAACCGTTTATCTAAGGGAATGGGACTTTGGTATTTTAAAGGGACAAGTTTACTATCAAGAACAGTGTTGCTACAACCGGAGTCTAACATACCTATTACTTCTAAGTTCCAATTATCTATAGTTATTCTACATTTAATTTTTTACGAAATATATCCTAGAATGCTTTGTTGATAAATATTCTATATCTTCATTAGTCATGACTTCTAATTTTTCTAAGTTTAACCTAGTTTTCCTAAATTGTCTTTGGATTTTAGTTGCTGCTAAATTATACTTAATAGTTTCTAATTTAATATACCTTTGGATCATACAAGCATTATCATAATCTTCTATACCTAAATATTGATTTAATTGTATACCATAAATATCTAATTTATCCATATCTTTTTAATTGTAATTCTAATATCTCAAGTTTCTTTTGGATTTCATTAAGAAGATTTTCTAAATGTAAAATTCTAAGTTCTACTGTTTCATGCTTGAAATTATTGTTTATAGGTTGTTTCTGAATAGGAGGTAAGGAAATATTCAAATCTTTAAGACAGAAAGTGCATGCTTCTTTATGGCATTTATCACATTGATATCTAAGATGTAAGACATGATATTTAAAACAGTAAATACATGGTTTATCATTACTACCCCTATGTCCTATCCAATTATGAGAACAGATTGTTGTCATTATGGTTTATCTATAGGCAAATTAACGAAATCTTCTATCCATTGTTCTATTTCTATTTCTAATTCATCTTTTTGTGAAGGGCTTTTTATTATGTCATCTATGTTTTCTGAACAATATAATAATTCATCTATCCAAGAATTTAAGTCATCTTTATCTATTCTTGGGTGATTCGATTAGGACTAGGTATAACTATAGGTTGTTTAGATTCTAAAGATAATTCTAATTTTGGGTTTTGACTAATGCTAGGCATAATACTTCTATCCTTTCCTATGAGTTCATAAAATTTTTCTAAATTAAGATGTGCTTTTTCCTGTTGTCTTTGGAAATTATATCCTCTACGATTTAACATGCGTGCATGCCTTCTTTGAATATTGTACTTCATTTGCGTCAACTGCCTCAAAATATTTATTACTAAATTCAAAAGATTTCTTTATGCAATCAGAGACATCTTCTAAGATTAAATTAAGACATTCTCCATCTAACCTATATTCTAAAGTACCTTTTCCTTTGGTTATTCTATGTGACATACTAACAAATGATCATGTAAGTCTTTATAATGATCTTTTAATACTTGTTCATGAGTTTCTATTTGTGTTTGCATATTGCTTATACTACCTTGATGAGTATTGAAAGTTTGCATATGTGCTAAGCCATTCCTAAGTGTAACAATTCTTGCTTTGCATTGAGCTACAACTACTTTGTATTAAAAACAGTTTAAACAAGTCCTATATGTCCATGCTACTAATCCTTCTAAAAATTGATATGTTCTTTCTCTTCTTGTTTGTTCATCTTCAAGTTCTAAAAGATTAGGAAATTTCTACGGGAGTTTCTTGAGGAGGGTTATCTAGGGGAGGTACTTGATTTCTAATACCAGGCATTTTTATAATTCAATAGTTTCATCTAGGTTTATTAATTCATCAGTAAGGTATTCTAATTGATCTATCTTATTTTGATATAAGTTATGTGTTCCCATAAGATCACGTGTTAATCCTAAATCTTCTACTTGATGTTCTTGAGGATAAATAGTGTCGTCTATGCTCATAATACTAAATATGCTTTCCGTATCGGATAAGGTTTCATCTACATGTAACAAGTCTTCATTTACACATTCTATTAATACTGCTTCTTTATTTCTATTATTGTACCTTCTATCACATTCTCTAGCTAAATGATCTGGACTACCACAAGTAAAGCAATTAAGTTTATTTTTATAATTTCTTTTTCTATCAAATCGTCTAACATGTCTATCTGTATTAAGATAAGGTTTCCTAGCATTACTCTTTCTTAAATAATATCTCTTTTTACTACTTTGATATTTCTTCTTAGGCTTAGGTTTTTTATCGGGTTTGTCATACACTTGAGGAGTGTAAATATTTTTACAAAAACTATATTCTCCTTTTAACTGTTTACTAATTGTTATATCAGTGCATTTTTCTACTAATTTTTCAATAACAAATTTGATTTTAGTTCCTACATTATCTAAAACAGGAATATACTTTCCTTGACTATAGATTTTTGTTTTTCTTCTAAATATTGTCTAAAAATTTTTGTTCCTAAGGGATCGGGAAGTTTTAAAAATAATTTTTCTCCTATAGTTTGATTATGATAACATCTTGCTATAGTACTATGATGCATAAAATCTAAAAAGAAGGGTTTACAGAATTCCCATTTTCTAAGTTGTAGCATTTCTAATTGCTTTAATGCTATTTCTTGTTTCTTGTCATAACCAGTATTTGGTTGTTCACCAAGAACTAAAAGAGTTACCTTATTTGTAAAATTATAAGGATTATCACCTAATTCTATATCTCTAGCAAATTCTAAAGGGAAATTTGCTTTGTAGCTTTCCCATAGTGCTCTAGCTGTTTCTCCTAAAAATTTTTCTAAATAATTATACATTCCTACAACATCAAAAGTAAAATCTTCTCTAGTATATTCTCTACCAACTATTTGGGACCATGTTTCTAATAGTGTCGGCCATATTTGGGGGTCATGTGCGGTTAAATTTAATATTTTCCCATTATCTATCAAAAGACTACTTGTCTAATGTTTCTAAAGGAAGTCTTCGTCCTCTACTTTGATAAATTCTACCTTCATTTCTATCATCATATGCTGAATAAGCGTTTCTAGGCGGTTGTCCTATCCTGTAATTACGGTGACTTGCATAGGTCCTGCAGGTGTATTACTAGACGTACTAGGGCCTTGACTATATGTAGGTGGTACATTAGATGATTCCATTAGGTCATAATTAATATCTTCATATATTACTTGGTATCCATTTGGTGTCTGTTTAAGAAAATCTGTTTCTAATAAATGTCCTAATTCAACCATTTCTATTTCTAAGGCTAAGACTTCATCTATTGTTAAATCTATACCTTTACCTATGATTATTTGTCCTTCAGGAATTCTAGTCATTATCTTCTATTTCTTCAATATCTAAGTCATTTTGAGTTTGCTCAGTATAATCACTAAATCTTAAAGAATATGATCCATCACGATTTTTAAACATTTCATGTGATTCCGGTGTATTAATGGATTCCGAACTAGATAAATTTTTTCCTAAGTTCCATTCTGATCCTTCTAAATTATCTGCTTTTATTTTCATTGGTTCTAAGAATTTTATGCCTTTGGATATGATAGGTTTTGTAATTCCATCTATATTTAACTTACTTTGAATACAACTACCATTTGTAAGTTTTCCTAAAACTCCTATGTTTATTAATAAATTTCCATCATTTCTAATAAAATTTTCATAACCTTTAGCTTGTAACCCTATTACTATCTTATCTAAATCATTTATAGAAAAGTAAAAGATCAGGGCTGCAGTAAAATAAGGCTTCATTTTTACTCATATCTAATTCCATTGTTGCTAAAGTAGCTTTTCTAGCATCTTTCCGCCAACTTTTGTCTAAAAGTACTACTAATACCTTTGCTCCTACATGTTTTCTAGTTAGTCCTTTAATTGCTACCATAATTAGGCCAAGATGAGCTAATCTCTTACTTGATTTTTTAATTTTATTTATTGATTCTTTGCTAATAATATCTAGATTGACTGCATTTGTGGTGACTTGGACTTGTTCTTCTCTACTAATCTGTAATAAACTAGTTGCAAGATTTAATGGGCCAGTTCTATATAGAACTCTTGGATTTAATAAACGAATTTGATCATATCTATATAAGTCCAAATTAGATTCTAAATCTATAACTTGTTCTAATGCTCTAATAGGTTCCGAATTATTACTACTTGAGCTACCTGCCTCTTAGCAATCTACCTAAAAATGTGCCATTATTTATATTAGTTTGTTCTACAGGAGTTGATGTTCTATTGGATAAAGTCCTACTAGATCCCGAAAAAGAATGTCTTGCTAAATTCATTTTCTAATTCCAAAAAGGGGATTTTTATCTTTGAAATTTACTACTTTTTTTCTTTACAGGTGTTTCACCTAAATCTATTTTATCTAACCTACTTATTATATCAGCTACATCGCATTTCTAATGGGGATTACAGGGGGAGGAATTAGGGGATTTTCAGATTTCTTGATTATATGGTTTAGTTTGGATATTACTATTTCTTGAAGACAGATTATAGTATTATTTTGTCGTATTATTTGTTTATCGGTAGGTGTGGTTGAATTATGCCTAGAGTATCCTACAGGGTTACGGTAGATATTCTCTCGTTAATTCTAAAGCTCTCTGGTAATCCTCTGTATTCATGATAATATTAAGCTGTTTTAAATCTTCTAAATTTTTAGAAAGGAATCCTATTTTTTCTATAATTGTATCCCGACTAGTTTTTATAGTTGTGGAACTAGAGTAATTAAGAGTTTTCATTTTTGCATACATATCATTATTCAGGGATTTTATATATTCTATATTTTCCAATTTTTCTATTACTAATGATTGTAATTTTATTAATCTATCTCTAATATTTAACATTACTTGTTCATTATGTTTATTTATTTCTTCTAACTTAATACTTAATGTAATTATTTTATCTATAATAGTGTTTAATACAGGCTGTTCACAATGGAAATCATGGTTTATGGGTTGATGACTAGCTTGGAAATGACAACGCAGTTTCGAATGTTTACTTAAGTTGCGGATAATTCTATTATATGTTTCTATTTCTAGGTCTAAGTATTCAATTCTTTTAACATTCATTTTAATATTAAGGGAATACTAATTTTCGTTTTCCTTTTAGACTATCTAATTTTAATTCCGGTATTCTAGAATCTTTAATTAAATTGGATATTATCTTATCTGCCCAATTATATACTATTTGTAATAAATCTATATTATGTTGTATGGCCATAATTTTATCCGTACTACACATACGTAATTTTATCCGTACTACACAACTCCTTATGATTTCACCTTAACCTTGCGGCTAATAGGCATCCGGAATAATCAAAGGCCAAACACGGGCTTCTTCCCTAACAGGCCACTCACAATTCCTTAAGCCTAACCAGAGTCTATTAATCATAAGAACAGTAAAAACAGACGAACAGACATCCTTAGATCTCACCTTAACCTTACGGCTAATAAGCATCCAAGATATTCAAAGATATCTCTTAAGCTTAACCAGAGTCTTTTGAACTAAGGACAGTACAAATAAAAGGTAAACGCAATATAGTAAAAACATCAATATGAAAACCCAGTTAAAGAATGCAAAAAGGATATAAGACATAATAAGCATATGATTCCCGAAAGTTTCTGAAAATCATTCCCCTCTTTCCCGGAGGGGTTTTAAGCTAACATCTTAATTAATAACACAAAGATAATACAAACTTACAGTATTATAGATGTTGATTGGAGATACAAACTACAAATCAAACTTTACAAGCTTCAAAGCAATCTTCAAACTTTCTCACACTATATTTTTTCTGCCTTCTCTCTATGTATTCGTATCTGTGGGGGTGTTGTTCTATGTTATGTGTTACAAGAGAGGCATTTATATAGGCACACAAATCTTAACAATTAAGACACACAATGCGTAAAAGCTAAAACAAACAAAGCTTAACAGCTAAGACAGCGAAAATCATAATACAGCTGTCAATACAAACAAACACGCAAAAAGCATAAAGTAAAAGCTGCCAATGGCGAGGAGCCTCCATTCACTGTAGTAACAGTAGATCCATTATTGAGCAAGTGGGTGTAAAGTAAAGCCGCCGGATCTGTCCAAGAATAGTGCAGCGCACTCGGACTTCCATCATATTCTCATTTTCAATAACGTTCATGTCGAAGTCATGCATGCTTGGTCTCTGCTGTGGCGAAACCAGGTGGTTCTTCCGTAGCATGAGTGTCAAGATAATCTCCATAGTGACGGAGAAGCTGGTATTGGCTCGTTGATTGGATGTGAAACATTTGAGCCACATCCTCGGTGATGTGATTGAGAAAAGGAATATCAAAGGTCCTTCTGTGTAGATAAGGACTGCGAAATATTTTTAGGTTCCTATCTTCCGAAAGAAGTTGATAGTCGTACCGAGGGATGTGCATAATCAATGGTTGTGAAGCCTGCAAATATACTCTAGCCAGAGTATATTGTTCTTCTATATCTCCCTTCGGGAGGGAGTAAGTAAATTCCAGGTGGCTCACATCTTGCCCGGTTTGTAATCATGAGTTGTAACAAATATGGTGTGTCCGGCCGCATCGGGAAGTGTTAGAGATGGAGGAACAGTTTCAAATTCAAGATTGATATATCCATTACGGATAAAGTCAGTCTTAAATATCTGTTGGAGAATGTAGGCAAGCCTCCAAGAAACAGGGTCAATAAAATCCATAACTTGCCTCGGGTGTGAAACAGTAATCCTCTTGATCATTCCAGCCATAAATAAGTTCTTGAAAGATAAAAGGTCGTCCACATCTTCCCATGTTTTTAAATCAATGGATGCTTGGACAAAATGGAATCCTTTATCACATTTGCAATACTGCTTGGGGGTGCTTATCTTCCTTAAAAACGAGTACACTCGGGGCCATTCCTTTGAAAGGACACTCTTTAGTTTCAGCCATAGTACGTAACCGTTCCTGAGTTGTCAAAAGATGATTCTTAGAGCCTTGTAGGACAAACTTTTGGATCAGTTCACGAACTTCTTCAAGTTTCTCGGGAAAAACTTCTAAATATTCCCGCTTGTTGTTACAGTTCTTTTTCCCATTCCTTTTTTAAGCAAGCTCAACTCAGTTGATTTCGGTGAGCTTCTTTTCCATGTCCGAAAGTTTCTTTTCAAGGTCAGCAATGCGTCTTGCTTTGTTACCATTCTCAATTATCAGTAACCTTTCCTTTTCACGCGGCGGGTGAAAGTATGGGTTCAGTAGGGTCATCATGGTCGGGAGAGGGTTTAGGTTGGAGACAAAGAATTTGACCATTGAGATTAGCTAGGTGGCCAACTAAAGCATGGATAACAGTAAGAAATTGGTTTGATTTTGGTTGATTGAAAAGATTATCAACCAAGCATTGTTGCTCAGGAAAAAGGGGAAATTGGGATCGGAAAGCATTTTTCTGGGAGAAAGTCATAAGACTATAAGGACCGAATTTGAATTGGCTAGGAATATTGGTTGCCATCTGCAATATTAAGAAAATGTCAAGGACAGTAAATAATAATAATAATAAATCTAAGTTATGCAAAGATTATCCTAATCCCAAATGTCTCGGGCTCCTGTAATAAAACGGTACCTGGATTAAGAGCGAATCTTAAACAATATCCGGGAGAACTAAAATATTATCATAAAATAATATTAAGGATAATAATAATTCTATAATAGGATTACCAACTATGGACTCCAATAATAAAATGTTATCCATATGACTTTGAATCTTTGTTTGGTGGTAAAATAAATAGCTAAGGTGGTTCTTCGGTACTTGTTGATCAATAAGTAAAAATCGAGATAATCTATCGGCTAAATAATTATCAGTACCTTTAATATGTTCAAACTTTATATGATAATTTGAATTAATAATACTATCCTTAAAAACAAGCCATCTCCTTTGACTAATTCTTTTGCTATTCTTATTTTCGAAGAATTTTACTATTGCTTCACAATCAGTTCTAACTAAAATTTCATGTTTATTGATAAGAAATAATCTAAAATTATCCAGAGCATACTTTACTGCTAATATTTCTTGATCTATACTACTAAGATTTTTTTCTTTATACTGTCCGCTAGCATATCTACATAATTCTTCACTAGATTTAGGACTATATTTATTAGGTTTTCTTTTGAGAATACCACCCCAACCTTGTTCACAACCATCTGTTTCTACTATCATGTAATCATTATCTAAAGGTAATTTAAGGTCGGGTAATCTTTCTACAGCTCTTTTAATTTGGTCAATTTGTTTGTAATCTTCCACATTAAATTGCTTCATTCCTGTAATTCCTACTTTACTATATAATGGTCCAACCATTTTTCCTAAATTATGTATGAAAGGTCTTGCATAATTAACTAATCCTAAAAAGGCTTGCAAATCTTTAATTGTTTTAACTGGAGGGAAGTCTAAGACTTTCTTAGCAATATGAGAACAACAGAGATATTAACACCCCCACAGATACGAATACATAGAGAGAAGGCAGAAACAATATAGTGTGAGAAAGTTTGAAGATTGCTTTGAAGCTTGTAAAGTTTGATTTGTAGTTTGTATCTCCTTTGTGTTATTAATTAAGATGTTAGCTTAAAACCCCTCCGGGAAAGAGGGGAATGATTTTCAGAAACTTTCGGGAATCATATGTTTATTATGTCTTATATCCTTTTTGCATTCTTTAACCGGGTTTTCATATTGATGTTTTTACTATATTGCGTTTACCTTTTATATGTACTGTCCTTAGTTCAAAAGACTCCGGTTAAGCTTAAGAGATATCTTTGAATATCTTGGATGCTTATTAGCCGTAAGGTTAAGGTGAGATCTAAGGATGTCTGTTCGTCTGTTTTTACTGTTCTTATGATTAATAGACTCTGGTTAGACTTAAGGAATTGTGAGTGGCCTGTTAGGGAAGAAGCCCGTGTTTGGCCTTTGATTATTCCGGATGCCTATTAGCGGCAAGGTTAAGGCGAAATCATAAGGAGTTGCTTTAAAAAAAAAAAAAAAAAAAAAAAAAGTATATCGTATGGAGGACAGGAAAGAATAAGAGATTTATTCTCTATATCTTGACTAAGGAAATTTGTTGAAGCTCCGGCTGAAAATTTCACCTCACCAAGACACGTACTTTGTTAATATTAGTGTGAAATCCAGTTAATCTTTGGGCACAGGGTATACATGGCACGGGGCGGCATGTAGTGTTCTCTGTTTGAAATTAAGAAACCCCCTGTAGAGTTATTGGTATCGGAGCGGTTACTATTCCTGAAATTACTGTTATCATCCTTATCTTTCCCAGTACCTTATATTACTTTATACCTCCACATATTTTAAGCTTCTTTCATGAATAATAATTGGAATGTTGTAGTAGGAATTACTAGATTAGATCATACAGATTTACGTGTAATGATAGACTTTAAATGCAAATTAGGTGATGAATTACGTATGTGTAGTACGGATAAAATTATGGCCATACAACATAATATAGATTTATTACAAATAGTATATAATTGGGCAGATAAGATAATATCCAATTTAATTAAAGATTCTAGAATACCGGAATTAAAATTAGATAGTCTAAAAGGAAAACGAAAATTAGTATTCCCTTAATATTAAAATGAATGTTAAAAGAATTGAATACTTAGACCTAGAAATAGAAACATATAATAGAATTATCCGCAACTTAAGTAAACATTCGAAACTGCGTTGTCATTTCCAAGCTAGTCATCAACCCATAAACCATGATTTCCATTGTGACACGACTGTATTAAACACTATTATAGATTTAATAATTACATTAAGTATTAAGTTAGAAGAAATAAATAAACATAATGAACAAGTAATGTTAAATATTAGAGATAGATTAATAAAATTACAATCATTAGTAATAGAAAAATTGGAAAATATAGAATATATAAAATCCCGGAATAATGATATGTATGCAAAAATGAAAACTCTTAATTACTCTAGTTCCACAACTATAAAAACTAGTCGGGATACAATTATAGAAAAAATAGGATTCCTTTCTAAAAATTTAGAAGATTTAAAACAGTTAATATTATCATGAATACAGAGGATTACCAGAGAGCTTTAGAATTAACGGAAGAATATCTACCCGAACCTGTAGGATACTCTAGGCATAATTCAACCACACCTACTGATAAACAAATAATACGACAAAATAATACTATAATCTGTCTTCAAGAAATAATAATATCCAAACTAAACCATATAATTAAGAAATCCGAGAATCCCTTAATTCCTCCCCTGTAATCCCCATTAGAAATGCAGATGTAGCTGATATAATAAGTAGGTTAGATAAAATAGATTTAGGTGAAACACCTGTAAAGAAAAAAGTAGTAAATTTCAAAGATAAAAATCCCCTTTTTGGAATTAGAAAATGAATTTAGCAAGACATTCTTTTTCGGGATCTAGTAGGACTTTATCCAATAGAACATCAACTCCTGTAGAACAAACTAATATAAATAATGGCACATTTTTAGGTAGATTGCTAAGAGGCAGTAGCTCAGAGTAGTAATAATTCGGAACCTATTAGAGCATCGGAACAAGTTATAGATTTAGAATCTAATTTGGACTTATATAGATATGATCAAATTCGTTTATTAAATCCAAGAGTTCTATATAGAACTGGCCCATTAAATCTTGCAACTAGTTTATTACAGATTAGTAGAGAAGAACAAGTCCAAGTCACCACAAATGCAGTCAATCTAGATATTATTAGCAAATCGGGTAAGAGATTAGCTCATCTTGGCCTAATTATGGTAGCAATTAAAGGACTAACTAGAAAACATGTAGGAGCAAAGGTATTAGTAGTACTTTTAGACAAAAGTTGGCGGAAAGATGCTAGAAAAGCTACTTTAGCAACAATGGAATTAGATATGAGTAAAAATGAAGCCTTATTTCCTTGCGCCCCGATCTTTTACTTTCTATAAATGATTTAGATAAGATAGTAGTAGGGTTACAAGCTAAAGGTTATGAAAATTTTATTAGAAATGATGGAAATTTATTAATAAACATAGGAGTTTTAGGAAAACTTACAAATGGTAGTTGTATTCAAAGTAAGTTAAATATAGATGGAATTACAAAACCTATCATATCCAAAGGCATAAAATTCTTAGAACCAATGAAAATAAAAGCAGATAATTTAGAAGGATCAGAATGGAACTTAGGAAAAAATTTATCTAGTTCGGAATCCATTAATACACCGGAATCACATGAAATGTTTAAAAATCGTGATGGATCATATTCTTTAAGATTTAGTGATTATACTGAGCAAACTCAAAATGACTTAGATATTGAAGAAATAGAAGATAATGACTAGAATTCCTGAAGGACAAATAATCATAGGTAAAGGTATAGATTTAACAATAGATGAAGTCTTAGCCTTAGAAATAGAAATGGTTGAATTAGGACATTTATTAGAAACAGATTTTCTTAAACAGACACCAAATGGATACCAAGTAATATATGAAGATATTAATTATAACCTAATGGAATCATCTAATGTACCACCTACATATAGTCAAGGCCCTAGTACGTCTTGTAATACACCTGCACAGACCTATGCAAGTCACCGTAATTACAGTATAGGACAACCGCCTAGAAACGCTTATTCAGCATATGATGATAGAAATGAAGGTAGAATTTATCAAAGTAGAGGACGAAGACTTCCTTTAGAAACATTAGACAGTAGTCTTTTGATAGATAATGGGAAAATATTAAATTTAACTGCACATGACCCCCAAATATGGCCGACACTATTAGAAACATGGTCCCAAATAGTTGGTAGAGAATATACTAGAGAAGATTTTACTTTTGATGCTTTGTAGGAATGTATAATTATTTAGAAAAATTTTTAGGAGAAACAGCTAGAGCACTATGGGAAAGCTACAAAGCAAATTTCCCTTTAGAATTTGCTAGAGATATAGAATTAGGTGATAATCCTTATAATTTTGCAAATAAGGTAACTCTTTTAGTTCTTGGTGAACAACCAAATACTGGTTATGACAAGAAACAAGAAATAGCATTAAAGCAATTAGAAATGCTACAACTTAGAAAATGGGAATTCTGTAAACCCTTCTTTTTAGATTTTATGCATCATAGTACTATAGCAGGATGTTATCATAATCAAACTATAGGAGAAAAATTATTTTTAAAACTTCCCGATCCCTTAGGAACAAAAATTTTTAGACAATATTTAGAAGAAAAACAAAAATCTATAGCTGAAGGAAAGTATATTCCTGTTTTAGATAATGTAGGAACTAAAATCAAATTTGTTATTGAAAAATTAGTAGAAAAATGCACCGATATAACAATTAGTAAACGGTTAAAAGGAGAATATAGTTTTTGTAAAAATATTTACACTCCTCAAGTGTATGACAAACCCGATAAAAAACCTAAGCCTAAGAAGAAATATCAAAGTAGTAAAAAGAGATATTATTTAAGAAAGAGTAATGCTAGGAAACCTTATCTTAATAGAGATAGACATGTTAGACGATTTGATAGAAAAAGAAATTATAAAAATAAACTTAATTGCTTTACTTGTGAGTAGTCAGATCATTTAGCTAGAGAATGTGATAGAAGGTACAATAATAGAAATAAAGAAGCAGTATTAATAGAATGTGTAAATGAAGACTTGTTACATGTAGATGAAACCTTATCCGATACAGAAAGCATATTTAGTATTATGAGCATAGACGACACTATTTATCCTCAAGAACATGAAGTAGAAGATTTAGGATTAACACGTGATCTTATGGGAACACATAAATTATATCAAAATAAGATAGATCAATTAAAATACCTTACTGATGAATTAATAAACCTAGATGAAACTATTGAATTATAAAAATGCCTGGTATTAGAAATCAAGTACCTCCCCTAGATAACCCTCCTCAAGAAACTCCCGTAGAATTTCCTAATCTTTTAGAACTTGAAGATGAACAAACAAGAAGAGAAAGAACATATCAATTTTTAGAAGGATTAGTAGCATGGACATATAGGACTTGTTTATACTGTTTTGAATACAAAGTAGCTGTAGCTCAATGCAAAGCAAGAATTGTTACACTTAGGAATGGCTTAGCACATATGCAAACTTTCAATACTCATCAAGGTAGTATAAGCAATATGCAAACACAAGTAGAAACTCATGAACAAGTATTAAAAGATCATTATAAAGACTTACATGATCATTTGTTAGTATGTCACATAGAATAACCAAAGGAAAAGGTACTTTAGAATATAGGTTAGATGGAGAATGTCTTAATTTAATCTTAGAAGATGTCTCCGATTGCAAAAAGAAATCTTTTGAATTTAGTAATAATAGAACTTATATTTTGAGGCAGTTGACGCAAATGAAGTACAATATTCAAAGAAGGCATGAACGCATGTTAAATCGTAGAGGACATAATTTCCAAAGACAACAGGAAAAAGCACATCTTAATTTAGAAAAATTTTATGAACTCATAGGAAAGGATAGAAATATGCCTAGCACTAGTCAAAACCCTAAATTAGAATTATCTTTAGAATCTAAACAACCTATAGTTATACTTAGTCCTAATCAGAATCACCCAAGAATGGATAAAGATGACTTAAATTCTTGGATAGATGAATTATTATATTGTTCAGGAAAACATAGATGACATAATAAAAAGCCCTTCACAAAAAGATGAATTAGAAATAGAAATAGAACAATGGATAGAAGATTTCGTTAATTTGCCTATAGATAAACCATAATGACAACAATCTGTTCTCATAATTGGATAGGACATAGGGGTAGTAATGATAAACCATGTATTTACTTGTTTTAAATATCCTGTCTTACATCTTAGATATCAATGTGATAAATGCCATAAAGAAGCATGCACTTTCTGTCTTAAAGATTTGAATATTTCCTTACCTCCTATTCGAAACAACCTATAAACAATAATTTCAAGCATGAAACCAGTAGAACTTAGAATTTTACATTTAGAAAATCTTCTTAATGAAATCCAAAAGAAACTTGAGATATTAGAATTACAATTAAAAAGATATGGATAAATTAGATATTTATGGTATACAATTAAATCAATATTTAGGTATAGAAGATTATGATAATGCTTGTATGATCCAAAGGTATATTAAATTAGAAACTATTAAGTATAATTTAGCAGCAACTAAAATCCAAAGACAATTTAGGAAAACTAGGTTAAACTTAGAAAAATTAGAAGTCATGATGAAGATATAGAATATTTATCAACAAAGCATTCTAGGATATATTCCGTAAAAATTAAATGTAGAATAACTATAGATAATTGGAACTTAGAAGTAATAGGTATGTTAGACTCCGGTTGTAGCAACACTGTTCTTGATAGTAAACTTGTCCCTTTAAAATACCAAAGTCTCATTCCCTTAGATAAACAGTTTTCTGCAGAGCAAATGGATGGTCAACTTTTTAAATATGATAGACAGATAAATAAGTATAAAATAGCATTTTACACCGAGAAAGGATACACAAACCCTTATGTTAGTCCTAGTAGGATATGTCTTAGAGATTTTTCCCTTAGTAAAGTCAAATTTATTATAGGATTAAATATAGTACTGAATCACTATTGCGGTATGATTTTACATAAAAATAACCTTAGTTTATTAGAAACACCACCTATCCCTTACACTACGAAATAATAAATCATCGGATCTTAAATGAAGAAGTAGGATGTCAATGCACCACTCCTGGTGAGTGTAAAAAAGAATTTTTAGATATAGAAGAAAATCCGATAGATATAGAATATATAGATATTACCCCTTATTTAAATTATTCTTGTCTTTATAATTTGCTTAGTACAGGACATTATGAAATTGATAATATTATCAGTAGACTAGAAAAAGATAATATATTTGGTGAAAATCCACAAAGTCACTGGTCAAGAAATTCTCTTTATTGTAAATTAGAATTAAAAGATCCTCACTTTAGAATAGTCTCTAAGAAAATAGAAGCAACAAATGAAAACCTTAAAGAATTTGAAATGCATATAAATGATTTACAGAAATTACAAGTTATTAGACGAAGTACTAGTCCTCATAGATCTCCTGCTTTTATTGTTAACAAACATAGTGAGATAGTTAGAGGAAAAAGTAGAATGGTTATAGATTACAGAAGATTAAATGATAATACAATTGATGATGCTTATGATATTCCCGATAAAGTAGAATTAGTAAATAGAATACAAAACAATTTTATTTTCAGTAAATTTGATTGTAAATCTGGTTTTTGGCAAATTAAAATGCATCCCGATAGTATAGAATGGACAGCTTTTACGTGTCCCTAAGGACATTTTGAATGGTTAGTTATGTCATTTGGCTTAAAGAATGCACCTAGTATTTTCCAAAGAAAAATGGATGATATTTTCGGTAAACATAGAAATTTTGTAGCAGTTTATATAGATGATGTCCTTGTTTTCAGTAAGAATAAAATAGATCATGTAGAACATTTAAAACAAGTATTAACTGAATTTGATAAAAATGGGATAGTAATTAGCAGTAAAAAAGCACAGTTTTTTAAGACTAATATAGAATTCTTAGGTATAGAATTAGGTAATGGTAGAATTAAATTACAACCTCATATTGCTAAGAAAGTCTTAGACTTCCCTCCAGTTAAAACAATTAAAGATTTGCAAGCCTTTTTAGGATTAGTTAATTATGCAAGACCTTTCATACATAATTTAGGAAAAATGGTTGGACCATTATATAGTAAAGTAGGAATTACAGGGATGAAGCAATTTAATGTGGAAGATTACAAACAAATTGACCAAATTTAAAAAGAGGTGTAGAAAGATTACCCGACCTTAAATTACCTTTAGATAATGATTACATGATAGTAGAAACAGATGGTTGTGAACAAGGTTGGGGTGGTATTCTCAAAAGAAAACCTAATAAATATAGTCCTAAATCTAGTGAAGAATTATGTAGATATGCTAGCGGACAGTATAAAGAAAAGAATCTTAGTAGTATAGATCAGGAAATATTAGCAGTAAAGTATGCTCTAGATAATTTTAGATTATTTCTTATCAATAAACATGAAATTTTAGTTAGAACTGATTGTGAAGCAATAGTAAAATTCTTCGAAAATAAGAATAGCAAAAGAATTAGTCAAAGGAGATGGCTTGTTTTTAAGGATAGTATTATTAATTCAAATTATCATATAAAGTTTGAACATATTAAAGGTACTGATAATTATTTAGCTGATAGATTATCTCGATTTTTACTTATTGATCAACAAGTACCTGAAGAACCACCTTAGCTATTTATTTTACCAGTCAAACAGCATTCAAAGCTGTTATGGATACCATTTTATTATTGGAGTCCATAGTTGGTAATCCTATTATAGAATTATTATTATCCTTAATATTATTTTATGATAATATTTTAGTTCTCCCGGATATTGTTTAAGATTCGCTCTTAATCCAGGTACCGTTTTATTACAGGAGCCTGAGACATTTGGGATTAGGATAATCTTTGCATAACTTAGATTTATTATTATTATTTTTTACTGTCCTTGACATTTTCTTAATATTGCAGATGGCAACCAATATTCCTAGCCAATTCAAATTCGGTCCTTATAGTCTTATGACTTTCTCCCAGAAAAATGCTTTCCGATCCCAATTTCCCCTTTTTCCTGAGCAACAATGCTTGGTTGATAATCTTTTCAATCAACCAAAATCAAACCAATTTCTTACTGTTATCCATGCTTTAGTTGGCCACCTAGCTAATCTCAATGGTCAAATTCTTTGTCTCCAACCTAAACCCTCTCCCGACCATGATGACCCTACTGAACCCATACTTTCACCGCTTGGCGTGAAAAGGAAAGGTTACTGATAATTGAGAATGGTAACAAAGCAAGACGCATTGCTGACCTTGAAAAGAAACTTTCGGACATGGAAAAGAAGCTCACCGGGACTGAATCGAGTTGAGCTTGCTAAAAAAGAATGGGAAAAAGAGAACGTACAACAAGCGGGAATATTTAGAAGTTTTTCCCGCAGAAACTTGGAGAAGTTCGTGAACCGATCCAAAAGTTTGTCCTACAAGGCTCTAAGAATCATCTTTTGACAACTCAGGAACGGTTATGTACTATGGCTGAAACTAAAGAGTGTCCTTTCAAAGGAATGGCCCTGAGTGTACTCGTTTTTAAGGAAGATAAGCACCCCAGCGAATTTGCAAATGTGATAAAGGATTCCATTTTGTCCAAGCATCCATTGATTTAAAAACATGGGAAGACGTGGGACGACCCTTTTTATCTTTCAAGAACTTATTTATGGCTGGAATGATCAAGAGGATTACTGTTTCACACCCGAGGCGAGTTATGGATTTTATTGACCTGTAGAGTTATAGGGGTTTATTAATTTCAAACAGAGAACACTACATGCCGCCCCGTGCCATGTATACCATGTGCCCAAAGATTAACTGGATTTCACACTAATATTAACAAAGTACGTGTCTTGGTGAGGTGAAATTTTCAGCCGGAGCTTCAACAAATTTCCTTAGTCAAGATATAGAGAATAAATCTCTTATTCTTTCCTGTCCTCCAGACGATATACTTTTTTTTTTTTTTTTTTTTTTTAAGCAACTCCTTATGATTTCACCTTAACCTTGCGGCTAATAGGCATCCGGAATAATCAAAGGCCAAACACGGGCTTCTTCCCTAACAGGCCACTCACAATTCCTTAAGCCTAACCAGAGTCTATTAATCATAAGAACAGTAAAAACAGACGAACAGACATCCTTAGATCTCACCTTAACCTTACGGCTAATAAGCATCCAAGATATTCAAAGATATCTCTTAAGCTTAACCAGAGTCTTTTGAACTAAGGACAGTACATATAAAAGGTAAACGCAATATAGTAAAAACATCAATATGAAAACCCAGTTGAAGAATGCAAAAAGGATATAAGACATAATAAGCATATGATTCCCGAAAGTTTCTGAAAATCATTCCCCTCTTTCCCAGAGGGGTTTTAAGCTAACATCTTAATTAATAACACAAAGATAATACAAACTTACAGTATTATAGATGTTGATTGGAGATACAAACTACAAATCAAACTTTACAAGCTTCAAAGCAATCTTCAAACTTTCTCACACTATATTGTTTCTGCCTTCTCTCTATGTATTCGTGGGTGGATATCGGAATCTCTATTCTATGTGTTACAAGAGAGGCCTTTATATAGGCACACAAATCTTATCAACTAAGACACACAATGCTTAAAAGCTAAAACAAACAAAGCTTAACAGCTAAGACAGCGAAAAGCATAATACAACCACACCCAACACAACAGCAAAAGCATAAAGTAACGCCCAATGGCGAGAAGCCGCCATTTACTGTAGTAACAGTAGATCCATTATTGAGCAAGTGGGTGTAAAGTAAAGCAGCCGGATCTGTCCAAGAATAGTGCAGCGTACTCAAACTTCCATCATATTCTCATTTTCAATAGCGGTCATGGTAAAATCATGCATGCTGGGGCCTGCTGTAGCGAAACCAGGTGGTTCTTCCGTAGCATGAGTGTCAAGATAATCTCCATAGTGACGGAGAAGCTGGTATTGGCTCGTTGATTGGATGTGAAACATTTGAGCCACATCCTCGGTGATGTGATTGAGAAAAGGAATATCAAAGGTCCTTCTGTGTAGATAAGGACTGCCAAATATTTTTAGGTTCCTATCTTCTGAAAGAAGTTGATAGTCGTACCGAGGGATGTGCATAATCAACGGTTGTGAAGCCTGCAAATATACTCTAGCCATAGTATATTGTTCTTCTATATCTCCCTTCAGGAGGGAGTAAGTAAATTCCAGGTGGCTTCTGTACTGCCAGTTTGTAATCATGAGTTGTAACAAATATGGTGTGTCCGGCCGCATCGGGAAGTGTTAGAGATGGAGGAACAGTTTCAAATTCAAGATTGATATGTCCATTACGGATAAAGTCAGTCTTAAATATCTGTTGGAGAATGTAGGCAAGCCTCCAAGAAACAGGGTCAATAAAATCCATAACTTGCCTCGGGTGTGAAACAGTAATCCTCTTGATCATTCCAACCATAAATAAGTTCTTGAAAGATAAAAGGTCGTCCACGTCTTCCCATGTTTTTAAATCAATGGATGCTTGGACAAAATGGAATCCTTTATCACATTTGCAATACTGCTGGGGGTGCTTATCTTCCTTAAAAACGAGTACACTCGGGGTCATTCCTTTTAAAAGGACACTCTTTAGTTTCAGCCATAGTACATAACCGTTCCTGAGTTGTCAAAAGATGATTCTTAGAGCCTTGTAGGACAAACTTTTGGATCGGTTCACGAACTTCTCCAAGTTTCTCGGGAAAAACTTCTAAATATTCCCGCTTATTGTACAGTTCTTTTTCCCATTCTTTTTTAAGCAAGCTCAACTCGGATTCGGTTTCAGTGAGCTTCTTTTCCATGTCCGAAAGTTTCTTTTCAAGGTCAGCAATGCGTCTTGCTTTGTTACCATTCTCAATTATCAGTAACCTTTCCTTTTCACGCCAAGCGGGTGAAAGTATGGGTTCAGTAGGGTCATCATGGTCGGGAGAGGGTTTAGGTTGGAGACAAAGAATTTGACCATTGAGATTAGCTAGGTGGCCAACTAAAGCATGGGATAATAAGTAAGAAATTGGTTTGATTTTGGTTGATTGAAAAGATTATCAACCAAGCATTGTTGCTCAGGAAAAAGGGGAAATTGGGATCGGAAAGCATTTTTCTGGGAGAAAGTCATAAGACTATAAGGACCGAATTTGAATTGGCTAGGAATATTGGTTGCCATCTGCAATATTAAGAAAATGTCAAGGACAGAAAAAATAATAATAATAAATCTAAGTTATGCAAAGATTATCCTAATCCCAAATGTCTCGGGCCCCGTAATAAAAACGGTACCTGGATTAAGAGCGAATCTTAAACAATATCCGGGAGAACTAAAATATTATCATAAAATAATATTAAGGATAATAATAATTCTATAATAGGATTACCAACTATGGACTCCAATAATAAAATGGTATCCATAACAGCTTTGAATGTTGTTTGACTGGTAAAATAAATAGCTAAGGTGGTTCTTCGGGTACTTGTTGATCAATAAGTAAAAATCGAGATAATCTATCAGCTAAATAATTATCGGTACCTTTAATATGTTCAAACTTTATATGATAATTTGAATTAATAATACTATCCTTAAAAACAAGCCATCTCCTTTGACTAATTCTTTTGCTATTCTTATTTTCGAAGAATTTTACTATTGCTTCACAATCAGTTCTAACTAAAATTTCATGTTTATTGATAAGAAATAATCTAAAATTATCTAGAGCATACTTTACTGCTAATATTTCCTGATCTATACTACTAAGATTCTTTTCTTTATCTTGTCCGCTAGCATATCTACATAATTCTTCACTAGATTTAGGACTATATTTATTAGGTTTTCTTTTGAGAATACCACCCCAACCTTGTTCACAACCATCTGTTTCTACTATCATGTAATCATTATCTAAAGGTAATTTAAGGTCGGGTAATCTTTCTACAGCTCTTTTAATTTGGTCAATTTGTTTGTAATCTTCTACATTAAATTGCTTCATCCCTGTAATTCCTACTTTACTATATAATGGTCCAACCATTTTTCCTAAATTATGTATGAAAGGTCTTGCATAATTAACTAATCCTAAAAAGGCTTGCAAATCTTTAATTGTTTTAACTGGAGGGAAGTCTAAGACTTTTTTAGCAATATGAGGCTGTAATTTAATTCTACCATTACCTAATTCTATACCTAAGAATTCTATATTAGTCTTAAAAAACTGTGCTTTTTTACTGCTAATTACTATCCCATTTTATCAAATTCAGTTAATACTTTTATTAAATGTTCTACATGATCTATTTTATTCTTACTGAAAACAAGGACATCATCTATATAAACTGCTACAAAATTTCTATGTTTACCGAAAATATCATCCATTTTTCTTTGGAAAATACTAGGTGCATTCTTTAAGCCAAATGGCATAACTAACCATTCAAAATGTCCTAAGGGACACGTAAAAGCTGTTCATTCTATACTATCGGGATGCATTTTAATTTGCCAAAAACCAGATTTACAATCAAATTTACTGAAAATAAAATTGTTTTGTATTCTATTTATTAATTCTACTTTATCAGGAATATCATAAGCATCATCAATTGTATTATCATTTAATCTTCTGTAATCTATAACCATTCTACTTTTTCCTCTAACTATCTCACTATGTTTGTTAACAATAAAAGCAGGAGATCTATGAGGACTAGTACTTCGTCTAATAACTTGTAATTTCCGTAAATCATTTATATGCATTTCAAATTCTTTAAGGTTTTCATTTGTTGCTTCTATTTTCTTAGAGACTATTCTAAAGTGAGGATCTTTTAATTCTAATTTACAATAAAGAGAATTTCTTGACCAGTGACTTTGTGGATTTTCACCAAATATATTATCTTTTTCTAGTCTACTGATAATATTATCAATTTCATAATGTCCTGTACTAAGCAAATTATAAAGACAAGAATAATTTAAATAAGGGGTAATATCTATATATTCTATATCTATCGATTTTCTTCTATATCTAAAAATTCTTTTTTACACTCACCAGGAGTGGTGCATTGACATCCTACTTCTTCATTTAAGATCCGATGATTTATTATTTCAGTAGTGTAAGGGATAGGTGGTGTTTCTAATAAACTAAGGTTATTTTTATGTAAAATCATACCGCAATAGTGATTCAGTACTATATTTAATCCTATAATAAATTTGACTTTACTAAGGGAAAAATCTCTAAGACATATCCTACTAGGACTAACATAAGGGTTTGTGTATCCTTTCTCGGTGTAAAATGCTATTTTATACTTATTTATCTGTCTATCATATTTAAAAAGTTGACCATCCATTTGCTCTGCAGAAAACTGTTTATCTAAGGGAATGGGACTTTGGTATTTTAAAGGGACAAGTTTACTATCAAGAACAGTGTTGCTACAACCGGAGTCTAACATACCTATTACTTCTAAGTTCCAATTATCTATAGTTATTCTACATTTAATTTTTACGGAATATATCCTAGAATGCTTTGTTGATAAATATTCTATATCTTCATTAGTCATAACTTCTAATTTTTCTAAGTTTAACCTAGTTTTCCTAAATTGTCTTTGGATTTTAGTTGCTGCTAAATTATACTTAATAGTTTCTAATTTAATATACCTTTGGATCATACAAGCATTATCATAATCTTCTATACCTAAATATTGATTTAATTGTATACCATAAATATCTAATTTATCCATATCTTTTTAATTGTAATTCTAATATCTCAAGTTTCTTTTGGATTTCATTAAGAAGATTTTCTAAATGTAAAATTCTAAGTTCTACTGTTTCATGCTTGAAATTATTGTTTATAGGTTGTTTCTGAATAGGAGGTAAGGAAATATTCAAATCTTTAAGACAAAAAGTGCATGCTTCTTTATGGCATTTATCACATTGATATCTAAGATGTAAGACAGGATATTTAAAACAGTAAATACATGGTTTATCATTACTACCCCTATGTCCTATCCAATTATGAGAACAGATTGTTGTCATTATGGTTTATCTATAGGCAAATTAACGAAATCTTCTATCCATTGTTCTATTTCTATTTCTAATTCATCTTTTTGTGAAGGGCTTTTTATTATGTCATCTATGTTTTCTGAACAATATAATAATTCATCTATCCAAGAATTTAAGTCATCTTTATCCATTACTGGGTGATTCTGATTAGGACTAAGTATAACTATAGGTTGTTTAGATTCTAAAGATAATTCTAATTTAGGGTTTTGACTAGTGCTAGGCATATTTCTATCTTTTCCTATGAGTTCATAAAATTTTTCTAAATTAAGATGTGCTTTTTTCTGTTGTCTTTGGAAATTATGTCCTCTACGATTTAACATGCGTTCATGCCTTCTTTGAATATTGTACTTCATTTGCGTCAACTGCCTCAAAATATAAGTTCTATTATTACTAAATTCAAAAGATTTCTTTATGCAATCAGAGACATCTTCTAAGATTAAATTAAGACATTCTCCATCTAACCTATATTCTAAAGTACCTTTTCCTTTGGTTATTCTATGTGACATACTAACAAATGATCATGTAAGTCTTTATAATGATCTTTTAATACTTGTTCAAGAGTTTCTATTTGTGTTTGCATATTGCTTATACTACCTTGATGAGTATTGAAAGTTTGCATATGTGCTAAGCCATTCCTAAGTGTAACAATTCTTGCTTTGCATTGAGCTACCGACTACTTTGTATTCAAAACAGTTTAAACAAGTCCTATATGTCCATGCTACTAATCCTTCTAAAAATTGATATGTTCTTTCTCTTCTTGTTTGTTCATCTTCAAGTTCTAAAAGATTAGGAAATTCTACCGGGAGTTTCTTGAGGAGGGTTATCTAGGGGAGGTACTTGATTTCTAATACCGGGCATTTTTATAATTCAATAGTTTCATCTAGGTTTATTAATTCATCAGTAAGGTATTCTAATTGATCTATCTTATTTTGATATAAGTTATGTGTTCCCATAAGATCACGTGTTAATCCTAAATCTTCTACTTCATGTTCTTGAGGATAAATAGTGTCGTCTATGCTCATAATACTAAATATGCTTTCGTATCGGATAAGGTTTCATCTACATGTAACAAGTCTTCATTTACACATTCTATTAATACTGCTTCTTTATTTCTATTATTGTACCTTCTATCACATTCTCTAGCTAAATGATCTGGACTACCACAAGTAAAGCAATTAAGTTTATTTTTATAATTTCTTTTTCTATCAAATCGTCTAACATGTCTATCTCTATTAAGATAAGGTTTCCTAGCATTACTCTTTCTTAAATAATATTCTCTTTTACTACTTTGATATTTCTTCTTAGGCTTAGGTTTTTTATCGGGTTTGTCATACACTTGAGGAGTGTAAATATTTTTACAAAAACTATATTCTCCTTTTAACCGTTTACTAATTGTTATATCAGTGCATTTTTCTACTAATTTTTCAATAACAAATTTGATTTTAGTTCCTACATTATCTAAAACAGGAATATACTTTCCTTCAGCTATAGATTTTTGTTTTTCTTCTAAATATTGTCTAAAAATTTTTGTTCCTAAGGGATCGGGAAGTTTTAAAAATAATTTTTCTCCTATAGTTTGATTATGATAACATCCTGCTATAGTACTATGATGCATAAAATCTAAAAAGAAGGGTTTACAGAATTCCCATTTTCTAAGTTGTAGCATTTCTAATTGCTTTAATGCTATTTCTTGTTTCTTGTCATAACCAGGTATTTGGTTGTTCACCAAGAACTAAAAGAGTTACCTTATTTGTAAAATTATAAGGATTATCACCTAATTCTATATCTCTAGCAAATTCTAAAGGGAAATTTGCTTTGTAGCTTTCCCATAGTCCTCTAGTTGTTTCTCCTAAAAATTTTTCTAAATAATTATACAGTCCTACAGCATCAAAAGTAAAATCTTCTCTAGTATATTCTCTACCAACTATTTGGGACCATGTTTCTAATAGTGTCGGCCATATTTGGGGGTCATGTGCGGTTAAATTTAATATTTTCCCATTATCTATCAAAAGACTATTGTCTAATGTTTCTAAAGGAAGTCTTCGTCCTCTACTTTGATAAATTCTACCTTCATTTCTATCATCATATGCTGAATAAGCGTTTCTAGGCGGTTGTCCTATACTGTAATTACGGTGACTTGCATAGGTCTGTGCAGGTGTATTACTAGACGTACTAGGGCCTTGACTATATGTAGGTGGTACATTAGATGATTCCATTAGGTCATAATTAATATCTTCATATATTACTTGGTATCCATTTGGTGTCTGTTTAAGAAAATCTGTTTCTAATAAATGTCCTAATTCAACCATTTCTATTTCTAAGGCTAAGACTTCATCTATTGTTAAATCTATACCTTTACCTATGATTATTTGTCCTTCAGGAATTCTAGTCATTATCTTCTATTTCTTCAATATCTAAGTCATTTTGAGTTTGCTCAGTATAATCACTAAATCTTAAAGAATATGATCCATCACGATTTTTAAACATTTCATGTGATTTTGGTGTATTAATGGATTCTGAACTAGATAAATTTTTTCCTAAGTTCCATTCTGATCCTTCTAAATTATCTGCTTTTATTTTCATTGGTTCTAAGAATTTTATGCGGTATGATTTTACATAAAAATAACCTTAGTTTATTAGAAACACCACCTATCCCTTACACTACTGAAATAACAGTAATTTCAGAGAGCTCCACTACTGAGTTATTCTAAAGCTCCCCTTTTTGGAATAGAAAATAACCTTAGTTTATTAGAAACACCACCTATCCCTTACACTACTGAAATAACAGTAATTTCAGAGATTTATTCCGGAGGACAGGAAAGAATAAGAGATTTATTCTCTATATCTTGACTAAGGAAATTTGTTGAAGCTCCGGCTGAAAATTTCACCTCACCAAGACACGTACTTTGTTAATATTAGTGTGAAATCCAGTTAATCTCTGGGCACAGGGTATACATGGCACGGGGCGGCATGTAGTGTTCTCTGTTTGAAATGAAGAAACCCCCTGTAGAGTTATTGGTATCAAAGCGGTTACTAAAGCTCTACAGTAAAGTAGAGCTGTAGGAATTACAGGTAAAATCCATGACACTAATATAGTACAGCCATTCCATTATATTTAATCCTATAATAAATTTGACTTTACTAAGGGAAAAATCTCTAAGACATATCCTACTAGGACTAACATAAGGGTTTGTGTATCCTTTCTCGGTGTAAAATGCTATTTTATACTTATTTATCTGTCTATCATATTTAAAAAGTTGACCATCCATTTGCTCTGCTCAGAAAACCGTTTATCTAAGGGAATGAGACTTTGGTATTTTAAAGGGACAAGTTTACTATCAAGAACAGTGTTGCTACAACCGGAGTCTAACATACCTATTACTTCTAAGTTCCAATTATCTATAGTTATTCTACATTTAATTTTTACGGAATATATCCTAGAATGCTTTGTTGATAAATATTCTATATCTTCATCATGACTTCTAATTTTTCTAAGTTTAACCTAGTTTTCCTAAATTGTCTTTGGATTTTAGTTGCTTGCTAAATTATACTTAATAGTTTCTAATTTAATATACCTTTGGATCATACAAGCATTATCATAATCTTCTATACCTAAATATTGATTTAATTGTATACCATAAATATCTAATTTATCCATATCTTTTTAATTGTAATTCTAATATCTCAAGTTTCTTTTGGATTTCATTAAGAAGATTTTCTAAATGTAAAATTCTAAGTTCTCTTGTTTCATGCTTGAAATTATTGTTTATAGGTTGTTTCTGAATAGGAGGTAAGGAAATATTCAAATCTTTAAGACAGAAAGTGCATGCTTCTTTATGGCATTTATCACATTGATATCTAAGATGTAAGACAGGATATTTAAAACAGTAAATACATGGTTTATCATTACTACCCCTATGTCCTATCCAATTATGAGAACAGATTGTTGTCATTATGGTTTATCTATAGGCAAATTAACGAAATCTTCTATCCATTGTTCTATTTCTATTTCTAATTCATCTTTTTGTGAAGGGCTTTTTATTATGTCATCTATGTTTTCCGAACAATATAATAATTCATCTATCCAAGAATTTAAGTCATCTTTATCCATTCTTGGGTGATTGATTAGGACTAAGTATAACTATAGGTTGTTTAGATTCTAAAGATAATTCTAATTTAGGGTTTTGACTAGTGCTAGGCATATTTCTATCCTTTCCTATGAGTTCATAAAATTTTTCTAAATTAAGATGTGCTTTTACCTGTTGTCTTTGGAAATTATGTCCTCTACGATTTAACATGCGTTCATGTCTTCTTTGAATATTGTACTTCATTTGCGTCAACTGCCTCAAAATATAAGTTCTATTATTACTAAAATCAAAAGATTTCTTTATGCAATCGAGACATCTTCTAAGATTAAATTAAGACATTCTCCATCTAACCTATATTCTAAAGTACCTTTTCCTTTGGTTATTCTATGTGACATACTAACAAATGATCATGTAAGTCTTTATAATGATCTTTTAATACTTGTTCATGAGTTTCTATTTGTGTTTGCATATTGCTTATACTACCTTGATGAGTATTGAAAGTTTGCATATGTGCTAAGCCATTCCTAAGTGTAACAATTCTTGCTTTGCATTGAGCTACAACTACTTTGTATTCAAAACAGTTTAAACAAGTCCTATATGTCCATGCTACTAATCCTTCTAAAAATTGATATGTTCTTTCTCTTCTTGTTTGTTCATCTTCAAGTTCTAAAAGATTAGGAAATTCTACGGGAGTTTCTTGAGGAGGGTTATCTAGGGGAGGTACTTGATTTCTAATACCGGGCATTTTTATAATTCAATAGTTTCATCTAGGTTTATTAATTCATCAGTAAGGTATTCTAATTGATCTATCTTATTTTGATATAAGTTATGTGTTCCCATAAAATCACGTGTTAATCCTAAATATTCTACTTCATGTTCTTGAGGATAAATAGTGTCGTCTATGCTCATAATACTAAATATGCTTTCCGTATCGGATAAGGTTTCATCTACATGTAACAAGTCTTCATTTACACATTCTATTAATACTGCTTCTTTATTTCTATTATTGTACCTTCTATCACATTCTCTAGCTAAATGATCCGGACTACCACAAGTAAAGCAATTAAGTTTATTTTTATAATTTCTTTTTCTATCAAATCGTCTAACATGTCTATCTCTATTAAGATAAGGTTTCCTAGAATTACTCTTTCTTAAATAATATCTCTTTTTACTACTTTGATATTTCTTCTTAGGCTTAGGTTTTTTATCGGGTTTGTCATACACTTGAGGAGTGTAAATATTTTTACAAAAACTATATTCTCCTTTTTAACTGTTTACTAATTGTTATATCGGTGCATTTTTCTACTAATTTTTCGATAACAAATTTGATTTTAGTTCCTACATTATCTAAAACAGGAATATACTTTCCTTCAGCTATAGATTTTTGTTTTTCTTCTAAATATTGTCTAAAAATTTTTGTTCCTAAGGGATCGGGAAGTTTTAAAAATAATTTTTCTCCTATAGTTTGATTATGATAACATCCTGCCAAGTACTATGATGCATAAAATCTAAAAAGAAAGGTTTACAGAATTCCCACATTTTCTAAGTTGTACCATTTCTAATTGTTTTAATGCTATTTCTTGTTTCTTGTCATAACCAGGTATTTGGTTGTTCACCAAGAACTAAAAGAGTTACCTTATTTGTAAAATTATAAGGATTATCACCTAATTCTATATCTCTAGCAAATTCTAAAGGGAAATTTGCTTTGTAGCTTTCCCATAGTGCTCTAGCTGTTTCTCCTAAAAATTTTTCTAAATAATTATACATTCCTACAGCATCAAAAGTAAAATCTTCTCTAGTATATTCTCTACCAACTATTTGGGACCATGTTTCTAATAGTGTCGGCCATATTTGGGGGTCATGTGCAGTTAAATTTAATATTTTCCCATTATCTATCAAAAGACTACTGTCTAATGTTTCTAAAGGAAGTCTTCGTCCTCTACTTTGATAAATTCTACCTTCATTTCTATCATCATATGCTGAATAAGCGTTTCTAGGCGGTTGTCCTATACTGTAATTACGGTGACTTGCATAGGTCTGTGCAGGTGTATTACTAGACGTACTAGGGCCTTGACTATATGTAGGTGGTACATTAGATGATTCCATTAGGTTATAATTAATATCTTCATATATTACTTGGTATCCATTTGGTGTCTGTTTAAGAAAAATCTGTTTCTAATATATGTCCTAATTCAACCATTTCTATTTCTAAGGCTAAGACTTCATCTATTGTTAAATCTATACCTTTACCTATGATTATTTGTCCTTCAGGAATTCTAGACATTATCTTCTATTTCGTCAATATCTAAGTCATTTTGAGTTTGCTCAGTATAATCACTAAATCTTAAAGAATATGATCCATCACGATTTTTAAACATTTCATGTGATTCCGGTGTATTAATGGATTCTGAACTAGATAAATTTTTTCCTAAGTTCCATTCTGATCCTTCTAAATTATCTGCTTTTATTTTCATTGGTTCTAAGAATTTTATGCGGTATGATTTTACATAAAAATAACCTTAGTTTATTAGAAACACCACCTATCCCTTACACTAATGAAAATAACGGTAATTTCAGAGAGCTCCACTCTTGAGTTATTCTAAAGCTCCCCTTTTTGGAATAGAAAATAACCTTAGTTTATTAGAAACACCACCTATCCCTTTACTACCGAAATAACAGTAATTTCGGAGATTTATTCTGGAGGACAGGAAAGAATAAGAGATTTATTCTCTATATCTTGACTAAGGAAATTTGTTGAAGCTCCGGCTGAAAATTTCACCTCACCAAGACACGTACTTTGTTAATATTAGTGTGAAATCCAGGTTAATCTTTGGGCACAGGGTATACATGGCACGGGGCGGCATGTAGTGTTCTCTGTTTGAAATGAAGAAACCCCCTGTAGAGTTATTGGTATCAAAGCGGTTACTAAAGCTCTACAGTAAAGTAGAGTTGTAGGAATTACAGGTAAAATCCATGACACTAATATAGTACAGCCATTCCATTATATTTAATCCTATAATAAATTTGACTTTACTAAGGGAAAAATCTCTAAGACATATCCTACTAGGACTAACATAAGGGTTTGTGTATCCTTTCTCGGTGTAAAATGCTATTTTATACTTATTTATTTGTCTATCATATTTAAAAAGTTGACCATCCATTTGCTCTGCAGAAAACTGTTTATCTAAGGGAATGGGACTTTGGTATTTTAAAGGGACAAGTTTACTATCAAGAACAGTGTTGCTACAACCGGAGTCTAACATACCTATTACTTCTAAGTTCCAATTATCTATAGTTATTCTACATTTAATTTTTACGGAATATATCCTAGAATGCTTTGTTGATAAATATTCTATATCTTCATTAGTCATGACTTCTAATCTTTCTAAGTTTAACCTAGTTTTCCTAAATTGTCTTTGGATTTTAGTTGCTGCTAAATTATACTTAATAGTTTCTAATTTAATATACCTTTGGATCATACAAGCATTATCATAATCTTCTATACCTAAATATTGATTTAATTGTATACCATAAATATCTAATTTATCCATATCTTTTTAATTGTAATTCTAATATCTCAAGTTTCTTTTGGATTTCATTAAGAAGATTTTCAAAATATAAAATCCCAAGTTCTACTGTTTCATGCTTGAAATTATTGTTTATAGGTTGTTTCTGAATAGGAGGTAAGGAAATATTCAAATCTTTAAGACAGAAAGTGCATGCTTCTTTATGGCATTTATCACATTGATATCTAAGATGTAAGACAGGATATTTAAAACAGTAAATACATGGTTTATCATTACTACCCCTATGTCCTATCCAATTATGAGAACAGATTGTTGTCATTATGGTTTATCTATAGGCAAATTAACGAAATCTTCTATCCATTGTTCTATTTCTATTTCTAATTCATCTTTTTGTGAAGGGCTTTTTATTATGTCATCTATGTTTTCTCGAACAATATAATAATTCATCTATCCAAGAATTTAAGTCATCTTTATCCATTCTTGGGTGATTCTGATTAGGACTAAGTATAACTATAGGTTGTTTAGATTCTAAAGATAATTCTAATTTAGGGTTTTGACTAGTGCTAGGCATATTTCTATCCTTTCCTATGAGTTCATAAAATTTTTCTAAATTAAGATGTGCTTTTTCTTGTTGTCTTTGGAAATTATGTCCTCTACGATTTAACATGCGTTCATGCCTTCTTTGAATATTGTACTTCATTTGCGTCAACTGCCTCAAAATATAAGTTCTATTATTACTAAAATCAAAAGATTTCTTTATGCAATCAGAGACATCTTCTAAGATTAAATTAAGACATTCTCCATCTAACCTATATTCTAAAGTACCTTTTCCTTTGGTTATTCTATGTGACATACTAACAAATGATCATGTAAGTCTTTATAATGATCTTTTAATACTTGTTCATGAGTTTCTATTTGTGTTTGCATATTGCTTATACTACCTTGATGAGTATTGAAAGTTTGCATATGTGCTAAGCCATTTCCTAAGTGTAACAATTCTTGCTTTGCATTGAGCTACACCTACTTTGTATTCAAAACAGTTTAAACAAGTCCTATATGTCCATGCTACTAATCCTTCTAAAAATTGATATGTTCTTTCTCTTCTTGTTTGTTCATCTTCAAGTTCTAAAAGATTAGGAAATTCTACGGGAGTTTCTTGAGGAGGGTTATCTAGGGAGGTACTTGATTTCTAATACCGGGCATTTTTATAATTCAATAGTTTCATCTAGGTTTATTAATTCATCAAGAAGGTATTCTAATTGATCTATCTTATTTTGATATAAGTTATGTGTTCCCATAAGATCACGTGTTAATCCTAAATCTTCTACTTCATGTTCTTGAGGATAAATAGTGTCGTCTATGCTCATAATACTAAATATGCTTTCGTATCGGATAAGGTTTCATCTACATGTAACAAGTCTTCATTTACACATTCTATTAATACTGCTTCTTTATTTCTATTATTGTACCTTCTATCACATTCTCTAGCTAAATGATCTGGACTACCACAATTAAAGCAATTAAGTTTATTTTTATAATTTCTTTTTCTATCAAATCGTCTAACATGTCTATCTCTATTAAGATAAGGTTTCCTAGAATTACTCTTTCTTAAATAATATCTCTTTTTACTACTTTGATATTTCTTCTTAGGCTTAGGTTTTTTATCGGGTTTGTCATACACTTGAGGAGTGTAAATATTTTTACAAAAACTATATTCTCCTTTTAACTGTTTACTAATTGTTATATCAGTGCATTTTTCTACTAATTTTTCGATAACAAATTTGATTTTAGTTCCTACATTATCTAAAACAGGAATATACTTTCCTTCAGCTATAGATTTTTGTTTTTCTTCTAAATATTGTCTAAAAATTTTTGTTCCTAAGGGATCGGGAAGTTTTAAAAATAATTTTTCTCCTATAGTTTGATTATGATAACATCCTGCTACCATTACTATGATGCATAAAATCTAAAAAGAAAGGTTTAGAATTCCCCATTTTCTAAGTTGTAGCATTTCTAATTGTTTTAATGCTATTTCTTGTTTCTTGTCATAACCAGGTATTTGGTTGTTCACCAAGAACTAAAAGAGTTACCTTATTTGTAAAATTATAAGGATTATCACCTAATTCTATATCTCTAGCAAATTCTAAAGGGAAATTTGCTTTGTAGCTTTCCCATAGTGCTCTAGCTGTTTCTCCTAAAAATTTTTCTAAATAATTATACATTCCTACAAGCATCAAAAGTAAAATCTTCTCTAGTATATTCTCTACCAACTATTTGGGACCATGTTTCTAATAGTGTCGGCCATATTTGGGGGTCATGTGCAGTTAAATTTAATATTTTCCCATTATCTATCAAAAGACTACTTGTCTAATGTTTCTAAAGGAAGTCTTCGTCCTCTACTTTGATAAATTCTACCTTCATTTCTATCATCATATGCTGAATAAGCGTTTCTAGGCGGTTGTCCTATACTGTAATTACGGTGACTTGCATAGGTCCGTGCAGGTGTATTACTAGACGTACTAGGGCCTTGACTATATGTAGGTGGTACATTAGATGATTCCATTAGGTTATAATTAATATCTTCATATATTACTTGGTATCCATTTGGTGTCTGTTTAAGAAAATCTGTTTCTAATATATGTCCTAATTCAACCATTTCTATTTCTAAGGCTAAGACTTCATCTATTGTTAAATCTATACCTTTACCTATGATTATTTGTCCTTCAGGAATTCTAGACATTATCTTCTATTTCTTCAATATCTAAGTCATTTTGAGTTTGCTCAGGATAATCACTAAATCTTAAAGAATATGATCCATCACGATTTTTAAACATTTCATGTGATTCTGGTGTATTAATGGATTCTGAACTAGATAAATTTTTTCCTAAGTTCCATTCTGATCCTTCTAAATTATCTGCTTTTATTTTCATTGGTTCTAAGAATTTTATGCGGTATGATTTTACATAAAAATAACCTTAGTTTATTAGAAACACCACCTATCCCTTACACTACTGAAAATACAAGTAATTTCGGAGAGCTCCCCTACTCGAGTTATTCTAAAGCTCCCCTTTTTGGAATAGAAAATAACCTTAGTTTATTAGAAACACCACATATCCCTTACACTACTGAAAATAAAGTAATTTCGGAGATTTATTCCGGAGGACAGGAAAGAATAAGAGATTTATTCTCTATATCTTGACTAAGGAAATTTGTTGAAGCTCCCCTGTGAAAATTTCACCTCACCAAGACACGTACTTTGTTAATATTAGTGTGAAATCCAGTTAATCTTTGGGCACAGGGTATACATGGCACGGGGCGGCATGTAGTGTTCTCTGTTTGAAATGAAGAAACCCCCCGTAGAGTTATTGGTATCAAAGCGGTTACTAAAGCTCTACAGTAAAGTAGAGTTGTAGGAATTACAGGTAAAATCCATGACACTAATATAGTACAGCCATTCCATTATATTTAATCCTATAATAAATTTGACTTTACTAAGGGAAAAATCTCTAAGACATATCCTACTAGGACTAACATAAGGGTTTGTGTATCCTTTCTCGGTGTAAAATGCTATTTTATACTTATTTATTTGTCTATCATATTTAAAAAGTTGACCATCCATTTGCTCTGCAAAAAAACCGTTTATCTAAGGGAATGAGACTTTGGTATTTTAAAGGGACAAGTTTACTATCAAGAACAGTGTTGCTACAACCGGAGTCTAACATACCTATTACTTCTAAGTTCCAATTATCTATAGTTATTCTACATTTAATTTTTACGGAATATATCCTAGAATGCTTTGTTGATAAATATTCTATATCTTCATTAGTCATGACTTCTAATCTTTCTAAGTTTAACCTAGTTTTCCTAAATTGTCTTTGGATTTTAGTTGCTGCTAAATTATACTTAATAGTTTCTAATTTAATATACCTTTGGATCATACAAGCATTATCATAATCTTCTATACCTAAATATTGATTTAATTGTATACCATAAATATCTAATTTATCCATATCTTTTTAATTGTAATTCTAATATCTCAAGTTTCTTTTGGATTTCATTAAGAAGATTTTCTAAATGTAAAATTCTAAGTTCTACTGTTTCAAGCTTGAAATTATTGTTTATAGGTTGTTTCTGAATAGGAGGTAAGGAAATATTCAAATGTTTAAGACAGAAAGTGCATGCTTCTTTATGGCATTTATCACATTGATATCTAAGATGTAAGACAGGATATTTAAAACAGTAAATACATGGTTTATCATTACTACCCCTATGTCCTATCCAATTATGAGAGAATGATTTGTCATTATGGTTTATCTATAGGCAAATTAACGAAATCTTCTATCCATTGTTCTATTTCTATTTCTAATTCATCTTTTTGTGAAGGGCTTTTTATTATGTCATCTATGTTTTCTGAACAATATAATAATTCATCTATCCAAGAATTTAAGTCATCTTTATCCATTCTTGGGTGATTCCGATTAGGACTAAGTATAACTATAGGTTGTTTAGATTCTAAAGATAATTCTAATTTAGGGTTTTGACTAGTGCTAGGCATATTTCTATCCTTTCCTATGAGTTCATAAAATTTTTCTAAATTAAGATGTGCTTTTACCTGTTGTCTTTGGAAATTATGTCCTCTACGATTTAACATGCGTTCATGCCTTCTTTGAATATTGTACTTCATTTGCGTCAACTGCCTCAAAATATAAGTTCTATTATTACTAAAATCAAAAGATTTCTTTATGCAATCAGAGACATCTTCTAAGATTAAATTAAGACATTCTCCATCTAACTTATATTCTAAAGTACCTTTTCCTTTGGTTATTCTATGTGACATACTAACAAATGATCATGTAAGTCTTTATAATGATCTTTTAATACTTGTTCATGAGTTTCTATTTGTGTTTGCATATTGCTTATACTACCTTGATGAGTATTGAAAGTTTGCATATGTGCTAAGCCATTCCTAAGTGTAACAATTCTTGCTTTGCATTGAGCTACAGACTACTTTGTATTCAAAACAGTTTAAACAAGTCCTATATGTCCATGCTACTAATCCTTCTAAAAATTGATATGTTCTTTCTCTTCTTGTTTGTTCATCTTCAAGTTCTAAAAGATTAGGAAATTCTACGGGAGTTTCTTGAGGAGGGTTATCTAGGGGAGGTACTTGATTTCTAATACCGGGCATTTTTATAATTCAATAGTTTCATCTAGGTTTATTAATTCATCAGAAAGGTATTCTAATTGATCTATCTTATTTTGATATAAGTTATGTGTTCCCATAAGATCACGTGTTAATCCTAAATCTTCTACTTCATGTTCTTGAGGATAAATAGTGTCGTCTATGCTCATAATACTAAATATGCTTTTCAGTATCGGATAAGGTTTCATCTACATGTAACAAGTCTTCATTTACACATTCTATTAATACCGCTTCTTTATTTCTATTATTGTACCTTCTATCACATTCTCTAGCTAAATGATCCGGACTACCACAAGTAAAGCAATTAAGTTTATTTTTATAATTTTTTTTTCTATCAAATCGTCTAACATGTCTATCTCTATTAAGATAAGGTTTCCTAGCATTACTCTTTCTTAAATAATATCTCTTTTTACTACTTTGATATTTCTTCTTAGGCTTAGGTTTTTTATCGGGTTTGTCATACACTTGAGGAGTGTAAATATTTTTACAAAAACTATATTCTCCTTTTAACTGTTTACTAATTGTTATATCGGTGCATTTTTCTACTAATTTTTCAATAACAAATTTGATTTTAGTTCCTACATTATCTAAAACAGGAATATACTTTCCTTCAGCTATAGATTTTTGTTTTTCTTCTAAATATTGTCTAAAAATTTTTGTTCCTAAGGGATCGGGAAGTTTTAAAAATAATTTTTCTCCTATAGTTTGATTATGATAACATCCTGCTATAGTACTATGATGCATAAAATCTAAAAAGAAGGGTTTACAGAATTCCCATTTTCTAAGTTGTAGCATTTCTAATTGCTTTAATGCTATTTCTTGTTTCTTGTCATAACCAGTATTTGGTTGTTCACCAAGAACTAAAAGAGTTACCTTATTTGTAAAATTATAAGGATTATCACCTAATTCTATATCTCTAGCAAATTCTAAAGGGAAATTTGCTTTGTAGCTTTCCCATAGTGCTCTAGCTGTTTCTCCTAAAAATTTTTCTAAATAATTATACATTCCTACAAAGCATCAAAAGTAAAATCTTCTCTAGTATATTCTCTACCAACTATTTGGGACCATGTTTCTAATAGTGCCGGCCATATTTGGGGGTCATGTGCAGTTAAATTTAATATTTTCCCATTATCTATCAAAAGACTACTGTCTAATGTTTCTAAAGACTTCCTTTAGAAACATAGAATACATAGAATGATGGAAAATTTTACAACCTAAAATTTTTATGCTTATCCAAAGTGGTAGAGCTCTTATTAGCTTGGGCATAGGATCTGTTTTTGTTTTTGCTTGGTTCGTGATTACTATCTTTGTACATTCCATGTTTTCAATGGTAATGATATCCCCGGTTTCGGACCAAAAAAAAAATTAGGTCGGGGTCTTAAAGCTTGGAATCCACATAGTAAGCTCGACACTTGTCTTCGATTTGCAAAAACTATTTTGATTATACTCCTTGGCTCATCGGCATATTTGAAACACTGATAGAAGGTGGATGGAACAACAAAGTTCCCACTGAATTAAAGATGAACTTGTTTTCTCTTATTTCTTTTAGAGGTCTAGAAGAGAGAATCCTAGGTATGCAGGTGAGCACAACATAATGAAGAAGGGAAACGTACATGGTTTAAAAGAGCTTATGTCTCCAAGTTTCTCATTAATTTTCTTTTCTTTTGTCATGAAAAGGACTTAACATTATCAAATTAAACAATTACAAAATTTATATTGGAAAGAAATTGCACTTTTTCTGATTCTAGATAGTGGTGGAAAGAATTAGTTATTTATAATAAGGAATATGTATTTCCATTTTATCCTTTACTTAAATTTTTTTTTATATATTTTTGAATGTTGACTGATCATTAACCGTCAAGTTAACTAATGGAAGGATGTATTATACCAATATTAATAATATAAAAGATGAAATTATAGGGGAAAAAATTAAGAACAAAATTATAAAAATTTTATAACTTAAGCGATGAAATCAGTCAATTTGTAGAGAGGAAAATAATTTTAAATAGGCAAATTTCATCCTTAAGTTATATAATTTTTATATAAATTATATAAGAGATGAAATTATATAAAAATTAACCCCAAGGCATAGGTGAGCGGGTAAGGAACTCTCCTAGTTTAAGTGAGGTTGGGGTTCAAACCCCTACTCATATATGCAGCTGTTTAAAATTTGGGGTCAAATTGACTCGAATGAAGATTAGTCTATATGTGAATTTGGCTTAAATGTACCCTCCTATAGTTTTGAACTCATCTAGGACACCCCGTGCCTAAGATATAACTTAAGGATGCAATTTTCAATTTACCTTTTAAATATATACTGCAAGCGGAAAAATTAACAATAAATTTAAATATTATTATAAAAATTTCGTTGATATTATGCCGTCTAAATTTTAATAGACAATTGAAAGTAAAATTTAGTTTAAAATAAAAATTATTATTATTAATTTCCTATTTAAATTTGTAATCTTTTTGTCACTTATTTTGTCTTTTACCTTATTTACTTAAAAAAAATTGTATAAAATAATAAAAAGATAAAGATGAGGGAGTAAATAATGAAATTTAAAATATGTATTTAAAATTATTTGAGTTGATATAATTTAATAATAAGGAAAAAACTCCCTCTCTAGGATTTTTCTCTCTAGGATAGAGTTTCCTCTTTCGTCCATGGCGGCTGATCGTCCTCCGACAAAGTTTGATCGACATGACATTACGAAATTGTTACATTCTTTATCTCTAAATCCTCCATCGGCTAGTCCCATTGAAATTGCGGTTAGAGATATTGCGGAGGGGACGTCTGAGTGTTTGGCGTCTTTGGTAGGTTTCTTTTGGGCAGATTATGAGGTTAATGTTCGTTATATTAAGGTCGCCATGCAGAAAGCTTGAAAAACTTCCTCTTTCAAACTTTCAAAGATTCGAATGAATATGTATCAGATTATCTTCGAGAAGGCGGAGGATCGATCTTGGGTCTTAAATAATGGCACGTGGTCTTTTGATGATATTCTGTTTGTTCTTTGATAAGTCATAAATTTTCGTAATTATTATATTTAATTCTCTTACATTTAGATTAGATATCAAGCTAATTTGTGGAATTTATGTTTGTTTTGATGATAGTGGTGGAAAGTCAAAGATTAAGTGGAATTTGGCTAAAAGACTTATTCTTAGTCATCAATTATTACGAAGATGTCTTTTAGAGGAAGAATTAAAATTTGAATGGATGACTATCAACAATTCCCAAGATATTTAAAGATATATTCAAATTATCTTATCTTTATTATTTTATTAGTTATTAGAGAGAGATAATTATCTCCTATTTTAATTAGGATTTTTATTTATTTATTATTATTCTATTAGGATTTGATGAAGAAATTAGTAAGTTATTATTTTATTAGGATTCGAGAAGTTAGGAAAAACTTTATAAATAGGCCTACTCTACATTCTTTTTCTTTACCAAGTTTTCAAGATTTAGAAAGAAGAAAGATGGAGACCGCGATGGCCGCCTAAGCTTCGATTCAGTCCGGGGAATGATTCCAAGACAAGTTCTCGAGTTCATGATCTACACAAATTCCGGGTTCTAAGCTAATTTCCAATTTTAAATTCATTACTTTTAACAATTCAATATTTAGATCGCGTGATTGAATATTGATGAAGT
>JAHSUH010001441.1:0-17719 GCA_025388415.1 Cynanchum wilfordii
CTGGCAAGAGCACTCCGGTGACCCTACGTGTGAGGTGCAACAGTATCCCCATTAATGCCATGGTCGTCTTCATTTGGAAAGACAGACCCATCCGCGAAGACCTCTAGTGCTTACCGGAGCCACTGTATGAACTTCGCTTCTGTCGCACTCACTACTTCCGTAGGTGATGCAGAGCCGGATATCTCCAACTGCTGTGATCTTTTAAAGCTCGAGGACTTCTTCATAGAAAAATATACTACTGGCCATGATCTAAGTATTGGGGAGAAAACCAATCCTAACACACAGAGAGTCTCTGTGCAGAGCCAGACCCTCACTTTTGTTATGAATCCGATATCTCTGCAGCAACATTGTAGGGCTTCCATGGAGAACAGATGCTTTTATGGAATTGAGGGTGGTGAGGGAGATGCTATCATGGGCTACACCTCTTTTGGCGTTGTATACCGTGTACTGAATCAAAAAACGCAGGAAATATTTGACATGCAAGTGATCCCTAGGAGATGTGCCTCACTGGGACTTGCTTTCGAGGAGGCGTTGCATGCGGGTGCAATCACGGAGGCCGATGAGACAAACCTTCAACAAGACACGTTTGCTGTCCTTTTGCTGAAATACATCTCATGTCTGCCATTTCAGCCTCGCGTCTACGATATCTATTCGGATAATCGGTATTATTATATCCTTCAAGAGCCGTGGTTGTCGGTTCTTGCACTAGAACAGTCCATAAAAAGGGCCCAACATCGGAGAATGATTGAATGTAATGCCCTGCTAAAGCAGGTTCATGACTATACTTCAGTTATTTCATTAAAGGATTTCATACACGCCATACGAAAAACACCACACGATGACGGATGGGAAGCTTCGGGAGACGATGGAAGCTCGACTTCAAATTGTCCGGCTTCTCATTGCACAGTTGCTTCTTCTTATTGCGTCTCTGCACGGCAAAGGAGTCCTCCTCGGGCCCTGCTCCACGCACCGTATTCTTGTTCAAATTATTGCACCGTCGCTTGACACTACAGCCCAGGAGGGGGTCCTGCGCTGGTGACAATTCCTCGTTGGGGAGATTGAGCTCCAACAAAAGATATATCACCAGCAGGAACTTATCCCTTTTTGTCCCTGGTATTGGCGTGCATACTATTGCCTGGACCTATGAACGACAACAGTGCGGCGTACTGGAGTATATTCCGCCTATGCACCTCCTTGAGGCTATGGCCAGTGGTGAAGCTAGTGTAGAGGGCTGTGCGTGGACCATGCGAGATGACTGGTGGTCCCTCCTTTCGATTTCCTTTGAGCTGCTTGCTGCTGACGGCAGCACGCTTGTGTGTTCAGAAACGAAGAGGGCTGAATCCCTGCTTGCTTCCTCCACGCCGTTTAATAGCAAATTAATTTCAGCGAATCACATCCTTGATGTTTGGAAGGGTGTCCTGACAAACCAAGAGATCGGTACTGACACCACGTCTGAAACCATCAATGCTCGAATTCGAAACTACGTGCGGTGCCGAGTGCTCGAGTCTGTAGCTTCTGAGCTGGACAGTTGGTTGGCCAGTAAAGTGGGGGAAGTAAAGCATGACAAAGCTACGGGCGTAGGGTTCCAGAAAAAGGACAACTCTGGACGTGCTGTGTTGTTATCTGAAAGGTTCAAGGAGAACGTCAATGCCCCTGACAAGACTTTATTAGGTCGGAAAGAGGACAAATTTGAGGATGCATCAACGTGCTCTTTTCTGACAGATGCTTCAAATGGCATGCCGTGGATCCTTTTCTATCGCGACTGGTTTGATACAGTCATGGACACAGCGCTTCCTGATCTTATCCATGCCAAATGCGCTGTACATGGGCCTCTGTTGTACCTTTTATCGCACCCGTTCTTGAGTGCGATGGATTTGAGTGCGGTATTCAATGGCACTTACAGATTACCGCCTGTGGCTGAAGAGTTCTTTCACACGCATATGGGCAAGGCTAAGTTGCGTCAGGCGCTTTTCTTATATCGCACGCATTCCTACCGGCGATCTATCACAAATCAGCAAAATGGCCTGCATGCGAGGCCCAAGTCGGGGCCTGGGATCGGTGCCAACAGCATGTCAGTACCAGCGTGGCCGCCGTCTCTACAGCGTCCCTCAGGTAGAAAGGCAAGTGCGCGGAATGTGACCGATTTGCCCCCTTCGTCCGAGCTTTTACCACCCCAAGTGCAGTTGCCGCAGGAAAATGGGCGAAATCTACTGCAGCCTTTGTATACCCCTGATGAAGTCAACTCCATTAATTGGCTGGAGAGGGAAGTGTATAGTGCTCTGCACCCGGATGCCTGCGAAGGGACAGCACATGTTTCATTTCAAAATAGATGGATTCCTACTGGTAGTGGTATTCAGCATGGCACAAAGGCGATCGGTGCCTTTAGTGGTAATCACACTAACACGAGCAAGCCGTGGAATACCACAAGTCCTCCCCCCTCTGAATGCGTGCAACATGTCAGCGGTGCTGAGCACACTGGTCCCACATGTAGGACTTATCGCACGACCATTCCTGTGGCGGACTACCAAAAGAATGGAAACAGTTCAGTCGACGGACGCAGGACAAACTCCTGCCATTTTTCGTGCAACTCTTCTAAATTAGTGGAGCTCGACACTGACCATCGAAATTCCGCAGTTGTGGAATTGAAGGGTTTGGGGGCTCGGCCTCGCCAGCTACCACAACATATTACAGAGTCAGAAAAGTTTTTTACAAGCCGGAGTGATGCGGCAAATTATGTCATGCAAAGGAGAGTGCCGGAAAGGCACACCCTGGCAGTGAACAGTTGGGACGCGGATTTTTCCAAGGCGACGATGAACAAGGGCAATGGGTATTTTCCTAGCAGAAGCTCTGGTTCTGCAGCACCTCACGACAAAAACCAGCAAAATGCCAAGCGGAAAGTTTCAGGCTACCAGAGGTCACTCAAAGGCACTCCAATAACATCTCTTTCGAAGAGTGAACAGATAACTGAAAATCTCAAGGATCACTCGCCGAGAAATGTATGTGAAAATGAAAGTTTCACGGTTCTTGTTCCTTCGGATAGTGACGATGCTGGTGAAAATCCTCATGTATTATACAGTGGAGGCCCGCATTGCCATCATTACACAGGTGATTTTAATAGAAGATACTCTAAGTGAGGCGGTGCTAACTCGCTGCTCTCAACTAGGCGTCTTTTCTTTAATTCAGTAGTGATTTTTTAAAATATATATACACTTCTCTTTAGTTTCTAGGATAATTATGCCTTGAGCAAAGGAAATCAATTGCTGGAGAGGGATGGTGCGAATATAACAACAGTGTGACTCATTATTATTGTGTCACCAATAGGAAAAAAACGAGCACCTTGACTTATACTCTTTTCGCATAATTAAAAAATTATTGATCTGGTCTGCTGTTGGTATTTTTTACTATAAGTTTAGACTTTGTTTTCAGCTCATTTTTTCCTTTCCCAAACATATATATATACTTCATTAGCTTTGGTACGTGGGCTTTTTCTTCTGATTTTTCGATCTATATGTATTCTTTTTAGCCACCGGTATCTTATTACCATTTTTTAGATTGATACTCAGTATAAGCGTTTTAGAAGTTGATTCGAAAAATGAATTTCACAGGGTTGTGTTTGTTATCACTATCAACAGTCTAATTAAGTAAGTGGAGCAAAATCAGACAGCACAATGAATTCACTATTTTCGATTCCAAGTACTTAATTCATGGTATTTTTTATTTTTATCGTCTATCCTATTGAACTCAGTGGATTAGTTTCACATTTTCAATTATATTTTTTGTTGATATTTTTTATTTTCACTACCTGTATCGTTTTTTAGACTTAGGTTTTCGTTGGATTAGAAGGCATATAGAGATTGCAGTGTTACATCCCCCAAAAAACAACAACAACAACAACAAACAGACGTGACAGCAGGAATTTAAATGAATATCGATTTATCTAGTAGAAATATATCGGAGCTTTTCTTCGAAAAAGATGCCATCACCCAAGAGGAAGCCCTTGCCATGGCAGCAGTTGAGGCCCTGTCCGTCTCAAGGAATCAAATTACTGGGATCCGGGGGCTCGATTTAGCTTTTAGCAATTTAACGAGGCTGGATCTTTCGCACAACGTCTTAGGCACTGGCACGACCTCGGTACCTGCCTGCCTCGCAATAGCGCAACGAAAGCCCGCTACTGTGCACGGGCACAACAGCTACTGTGAGGGCGTAGCACACTGGATCGCGGCGCTTCCCCCAACACTAGAGTCCCTTGATGTCTCGGACAATCACCTAAATAGCTTCGCATTTTGCTCTTGTACTTTGAATGGTGGGACACTTTCGTCATCAACGGCTGCTGCTACCACACCATCTGATCACCGCATCCGCTACTTAAGACACGCATGTCCACTCACATTGAGTTTATTTTTCAGTCACTGTCGTTTTCCGAAATTGCGTCATTTGAACCTATCACATAATGCCCTTGCGGTGAGTGTTGTTGAAAGCGATGCGATGGAGGATATGTGGCCAGATGCTCTTTCCCAAGTGCTGAGGACAGGCTTGATTAGCAGCTACGCATGCGCTGTTGAGAATTTGAATCTTTCCTACAACATAGGTCTGACGTGTGTGAACTGCTTTCTGCTTAATAGCTGCACGTCTGAGAATGCCAACGGGATATCTTTGCCATCGTCTTCATCGTTTCCTCTGGGCACACTGAGCTTGCGAGGGTGTGGTGTAACTGATTTGGTGGGCTTGTCCGGAATTCACCCCTATGCACCACGCTTGCAGCGTCTAGAGTTGGACGAGTCCCCTATCAAAAAGACAATTCTAAGTTCGAACCATGTGGTCATAAGCAATATTATCGCGTCACTGCTGCTGTCGGCCTCAGCAGGATCCACTTTCAGTAAATCTGGGCATGTCCCAGAGGGCACCAATAAGGTTCCCTTTTATCAGAATATTGCACTCTGTAAGGCAGTTCATGATCTCATTCAAAACCACGGTGACCTTTTTACGACGTTTCTTCAGAAGCATCTGACATCTTCGAATTCCGGTGAGCATGCCGTTAGCCTTGACTCTTGCGTATACGCTTCAGCTCTATTGGAGGTGATCCCAAGTCTAAAGCTGCTTGATGGATACCTTGATGTCATAGAGTGCAAAGAAGCTATTATCGATGCAACACAGAGAACACTAGGAATACTAAGCGCACCCAGCATTCCCAAACCCTCCGAGGTGACTTCCCAGCGTACGACGTCCTCGTTCAAGGGGATGGTCGCCCCCAAGGATGCTGAAACTCGGCTGGAGAAGGCCTGCATCGAATCGCCTCCAAGGTTATGCCACAGCTCCACACTCGGGTTTTGATAGGCGGGCCCACAACATTGCAGGGGTATGAAAGTACAACGCCACCCTCCGAGCGGGCCCAGGAAGTCTTGACCGCGACACGCGAACACCCTGTTATTAGTAAGCGAAGGGGGAACCGTCATCGAGGCACAAGATTGTTCCACACTCTTTAATCTGAACGATGGAGACAGAGGAACTTACAAAGCTCTGTGCCAAAGATCGCAGGAACTAAAGAGGGAACTTCTTGAAACTCAGAAGCGCTGTCGCAGCTACACAGATCGCAGCAAGGAGTTGCAATCACAGCTTGTGGCCGATCGCAAGCACATCACAGACCAACACAGAGAGATTCTTCGGCTTCGTGCAGAGCGAGATTTGACTCAGGCTAGCTTATTTGCGCTTAAGAAGCGTCTGAAGAAGCGTCGGCACGAGTTAGCGTACGGAGTGCAGGCAATTGAATCTAGATTTTCAACCATGCGTGAACAAGCGGCAAGAAGCCAGATTCGACAAAGAGAGAAAGCACTTGAGAAAAGAGAAAGAAGCCTGCAGAAACGCATAGCCCTCACCGCACCTCCTTCAGTCCGCGGCAACTGCAGACGCCCCTGCGAGAACTCAAAGCCGATTCGAAGCGTGGTGTTGCGTGAAGCAGCGACCCAGGGGAAACTACGTGCGCAAAAAAGTGAGGATCCGTTGGCCTTTAGTACCAGTCGCTTTCACGTAGATGACAGCGGTTCAGGTGAAAAATATGCTAGTGAGGAACTTATCGCCGCCGCTGGTGAGAGCAACGTAGAGGAAGATGAGTCTCGTCATTATCTGCGCTCTTATCCGCAACAGAAGAAGAAGGATACTCGAAAGTCCGCGCAGCAGTACTGCTGTAGCATATCTCTCGACCAGCGTCGACAGTTGCGCGAGGCCATCCGCCTGGCGGCGCCGTGCAAGATGACGCCCCAAACAAACAGCGAGGTGGAGGGCGGCGAGCTTCTGTCCGGGGTTGCTCCGGTCGTGGCAACCGGCAAGGCGGTAAATGAAGGCGCCGCAAGCCTGCGTAGTCTTACTGAACAGGATCTTAGCACTCTTTCACTTACAGAGTTGCTTGAGGCGGCGGCGTCCGTTCGACATCGGCAGCTAGAATTGCAGCAAGCTAGTACCCAGGCCTTTAGGGGAGCAGATGCCCTGCCTTCTGCTATAAATACAGTGCCTTTTGAGACTTCCACGATTATGCATCCAACTGACACTGCCTTACTCGCTTCTCCCAATCAAAAACATTCTTCATCGCAAATCCTAGAGCAACAGCGTAGTGGGACTGGTCACCTACCCACCGCCTCGGATGTTCCCACAGCGTTGCATACGCTTAACGCGAAGTATGTCGATTCCGTCTTTTTGAGCGCACTTGAGCATATTGAAGTACCGTCGTCAATTTCGCTTGCCGGGGACGATGACATCGAGAGCGGTGCCGTTGATGCATTCGATTCTCTCAATGTCTTTGAGGAAGCCGAAAGTCTTGAGAGCCAACATTTTCCGCTCAAAACCAATAATTCGATCAATCCCCATGTGGACATGGTCTCAGTTAGTCGTGCCATTTTCTAACATTTTTAGCTTTTACAACTATGAAAAGCCATTGCCATGCTTTGAGGAACACATGTGGTGATTTTATAGAGGAACAGTGATCAAATAGACAGAGAAGAGTATAGAGATCCGATCATGTTTGAAATTAATATATCAATTTCTTTTCTTGCTTTCAATACAGTGCTCACTAAAATGCGAGTTGGGTAATTTTATATTCTCTTATTCTTCATGTATTCATAAGGATAATGCGTTGCCATATATATATTAATTCTTTCACATTCCTGATTCCTCTACATTTCATTCGTAATTTTATTATCTTATTCGCAAACAGATACTAGAGCTACTTTAGTTTCTTATCCCAGAACTATTGCGTCTATCTATTAAACTCCCATTAAATCAAGATTCTTGGCAATGCCCACCTCCGATCGTAAAGCTGTTATTAAGAACGCCGACATGGCAGAGGACATGCAGGCCGATGTTATCGAAGTTGCACTGCAAGCGCAAGAAAAATTTAATGTTGAAAAGGATATCGCGGCCTTTATCAAGAAGGAATTTGACAAAAAATATCAACCGACCTGGCACTGCGTCGTAGGCCGTAACTTTGGCAGCTACGTCACCCACGAGACTCACTGCTTTATTTATTTTTACCTTGGCCAGACAGCCATTCTCCTGTTCAAGGCAGGCTAAAGCATAGCAGTGAAGCAAGTCTTTATTTTTACTTTTTATTTTGCTTAAAAAGTGCAGAAGCAACAGAACTATAATAGAGACATTTTGGTTTAATATTTCAGGACGTAATTGTTTAATTACAAATTTAAGAAAAAAAGATAAAAAGAATTTGAGTCCAGATCATACGCTCTCTTCATTGTCGAGCTTATGGTTTACAGCGGAAGCAGGCAAACAAAATTTATGAAGTACAAATTATATGAAACACTTGAATTTGAATCTAGAATGTTGTTTTCTTACATAAATGGGCTTTTATGAGGCAAAAACATAATCTATGATACGCAGCCTTGTATGGTGGAAAGGATGGATGGGAGATATATATATATATATATTTATAGATATATATATATATAATGTATTTGTTTCACTTGTTCATCACATTTTCCGTTTTAGTATGCGATGTATATGAAAATAGACTAATCGGAAAATCAAAGTAATCATTAAGAGAAAATATACAACAAGGGCGCACACTTTGCTACTGAGGCAGTTAAAATGTTTGGTGAAGAAAATGAGTCAAAGTAGACGACAGGAGCAATACCTGAGCACTTTTTCGAAAGAGGAGGGGATTTTTTAAAACTGTGAATACACCATTGGATAAAGTAAATGGTTTCAGGCTCTTTTGATATCTGATCTGATTCATTTTAATATACTTCATTTTCTCGAACTGGTTGCTTGAATATATATATATATATATATATATATATATATATATGTATATGTATAAGGATAACGTGATGTAACAAAAAATAAAAGTGCCCACAATTTCGGTGATTTTTTTCCTGTGAATTTTTGATAATTTTTTGACTGATGCTATTATTTCCACCTTCATTTTTTAAACACATTCCTGACGTGCATATAAGTCACTGCAATCTTCGAGAAAATAGGTTCGTCTCAAATGCAGATATAAAGAATTTTCTCGAAAATACACCCAGAGGATTCGAACAGTTACATGCATACAATCAAAACTAGAAGGAACACTAGGAGTTAGCAATAATAAGACGTAAATATTGCTACGCATAGTGTCATTATCATTAGTATTATATAAACAAGTCCCAGAAACGCACATCTGTAATTTCCCGATGTACAAGTTTTCGTGTGTGTACCAAAACCATTACGGCTTCCTATGTGTTTCCGAGAACGATTTTTATTTCACTTCCTCACTGTTTAGGGTGAACTTGAAGTGGTCTAATGTCAAAAGCATCTCGTTAGATACGAAGTACATCAATAACATTGTAACCAGTGTACTCGTCATTAAACTGCATCGGTTGCCAGTCTTCATTCAGGATAATGCGGAAATTACGAAGAAGCGGAGATCATCACAGACGTACATTTTCTACGGCTTTAATGATCTCCTTGGCGTGGAAGAGAACATTAAACATTACTGGAAGATTTCCAAGAACATGAACCAAAATTCGTTCATGTCTATCAAGGATGGGGAAGACAGTAGGGGCTTCAAGGAAGAAGCTGCGCCTGTTGGAAGAACCAATAACATGTCATCTTCCCAGGTTGAAAATTTTCAGAATTTTGCTTTCGCCAGACCGGCTACACATAACTCGACGTTGAGGGTTCCCACTCTCACGGCGTATCCAGTGCCTGATCTGCGACCGCCGTTATCCACGCTGAAGCATACTCCATCCGGCCGACTAAACGCCTCAGCACGGGATGTATCCGAAAGGGGGACAAGACCACAAGCTCGAAAATTCACCGCGCTACTCTACGAGTATGGGGTTATTATATTATCAAAACCATCACTCCTTTTGCATATACTAATTTCGCTTCTGATCTTGATCGTCGGGGTTCAGATTTTCGTTTCGACAGGGCGCAAGCCACAGAATTCATTTTTGGATACGAGACACCTGCTTGAGGTGCTAGAGAAGGCCAAAGGAAACTACAGAAGATCGAGCGTGCACACATTTATTCGCGATCGAAATCCAACCCATGGGGATGAACTTATCCCCTTGAAGGATGACAGCACGTGGTTGAAGTTGCTAGACAATGCTGTGGAGGAATTACTCCGTAAGTATGTTGAATTACAGATAGAGATGATCGATCTGAGGCAGAGGCACATGGAACGTTCATTTTCATTCTCGCATAATGCAGAATCCAAGGCGTCGTTTGAGCTGAAGCGTTTTCACGCGACCAATTCAACGGCGTTTTTCAAGAAGGAGGCTGCACGTGTTGAGTTAGTACCAAAAAAGCCTCAAGACGCTAAAAAGCCTGCCAATAATTTTACGTTGACTCACATTGAAAAAGTCTTTCAGAGCTGGCATTTGCCTTTTTTGATAAACTTTCGCATTTTTGACTTGCTTGGGACACACCAAGGGGCTCGCCTTACGCGAAAAGAGGATCTACAACAATCGAGAGGGCGTGTGCGATATGTCGAGCCCTTTCTTGGTGACTATGAAATTGTGCAATACATCACACAAGAGGAGGCAAGTGAAAGAAGACAGTGCCTTCGAATTTCAAATCAACTTCTAAAGGTCAGTAATCTGATTGAGGAGCTCTTCTCCCGGGTTAATTCCCTTCTCTTTCATGGGAGCTATGAGGACCACCTCTTTGATGTGGGCAAGCCGCAGAAATGGAGCAAGGGAGGTGACATCGATGGCGTACATACACCATATGACATCAAACGTGCGCTTTTAAACCCTCACTTTTCAACAGATGATGCTTTGCACGTCATTTTCTTATGGCGGCATGCAGATATTGTACAGTATCTGAATCCTCTGGAGTCAAACGAGTACAAAAGGCGAGAAGATGCCGCTGCCGCTGCGCGGAAAGCTGTGCAGCTGAAGGAGCTGAAGGTGAAGAATTTGAATGGTCTGAATCGTTCATTTACGGATACTCTGTCCTTGTTTTCTAGCATTATAACTGATACTTCTGCGCAATTAAGCACATCAAATGCTGAGGAAGTCATCAATCTGGCCCTAGGAACGTTGCGCAACCTCTTTGCAGAACTGCAGATTTGGGATAATCACAAGGACCTTTGGGACCTGCATCTACTGACCTCCCTCACCGAAGAACGAGAAAACAATTCTCCCAGACCTTCAAAACTACACGTTCGCAGGCGAAGGGGGCGGGAGAACATACACAAAGATTAACATCGGACTATCTGAGCAATCTTTTGGCGTCCGTTGAGAATTTTTCTGGTTGGCGTTATCTTCCGATTTTTAAAGGCCAGCTTTGTTTTTCGCGAAAGCCGAGCGTATGCCCTTCCACTCTGAGTAGGCCTTCCCAGTGCAATGCCACTACGGTGTTGGCTCAATCCTCGTTTCTGTTCAATTCTATATCACCAATAAGCCACACCCAAGACAGCTTTAATAATTTCAATAGGGGGGACTTGCCAGCCGACAAAGTGCCTTCCCAGAACGATGGGTTTTTTCCACCAATACGAAACATCACTTTCAAGGATGCTTGCCGCAATATTTATGATCTAAATCATGTTGATGCGGCTGTGGTCATTGTGAAGGAAAGGTGGCTAGATGAACTAGGTGCATTCACTGCGCTTTTCAAGGCGGACCCAGCTGGTTCCTCACATACTAGGCATTTTGTATATATGGATGATGATTTTTATGCATCTCGAGAGCTTTCCGCTTTGTCGATGCGTTTGTTCAATATTTTTGACCGAATTAGCTACTGGTATATTACGCCATTATATCAAAACCAAAGCTTTTTCAAATGGTTGTCGTTTCTATCTTGGCCGTTTAGATGGCTCTTTGGAGGTTCACAAAAAGTACGTGGAGGCTGCGGACCCTTTTATCGAGTTACGAAAGGTGCAAATCACAAAGATTCCATGGGGAAACAACAGCGATGTTCCGTTCAACATGATCCGAAACTTTCTTCTGCACCCCCCCGCGCTTTTAAAAGCGAAGATACAATGCGAGAGGAAAGTTTCGATTATTTGGTTTAGCGTAATAATTGGGGTTGCTGCGCTTTGTGCTGCCTTTTTTTTCTTTTAGAACAAGACCATTGCTGCTGTAGAGTGTGGGCATGTTACGCTATACACGACTTTGGTGATCTCCGACTTTTATTCCTTAAAGCGTAACCAGTCTTCTGTTGTAGGCATTGATGAACAGATATTAATGATTATTAAGTACTATTAAAGAATCTATTTATAAGCATACTATACCTAATCGACACTTTTTGGAAAAAAAGCAATTTATGATCTTGCTCTAAAAATTTTGAATTCTTTTTCTTTCGCACATCTTAGTGGCACATATTTTTATGTAATTCATTGGCATGAGATTCCTCAATTTTGAGTGCGAGGATTGGTTTAATGTTTTATAGACCTACGGTGGAATCTATTCGCGTTTCTTTGTGCATTATTGTTCTTTTTTTTATCCCTCACTTGTTAAAACAAAAGCGAATATACTTGTGGGCAATGATTTCGCCTCTTGAAAATTGGGGCCAACTGAAGTTCACCACTCCTAACGGAAATGTTAAGAGTGAAGAGAAAAGTGACGTGTCACCGGAAACTTTTCTGCAGCTGCTCTCACTTCCCAAAGGAAAGGAAAAAGGATCCCTACAATTTGTGCCCCGTTCGATTGTGAGTATCCCGATTTCTGCGATCTCTAGCGCATCCGGGACGACTAAAAATGACGTGAGCATCGTTATGCGGCCAAAAACGTCCGCTGCTGTCACTCCCAACGGTGAATTGGAGTTGTTGTCGGCTCGTTTTGCCGTTCCTGACGTGTGCATCGGGTACGAGCAAACCGAGGAAGCTGGGAGGGTGGTTTTGGCGGAGCTTCATGAGCAGATGGAGAAGTATCAACGGCAGTTTCTCAAGTCCCATCACTCTGGTAATGAGGAAAATAACCTGCTCATGCTCGCAACGTTGAATGATGCTAACGGCAAGCGTAGCGATGAGGTCGTAGTGGCGATATTCGATGATGTCCAACTATCGTATCCATCTGGCAAATATAAAATTGTCATTTCTAATTACAATGTCATCCTAGAAGACAAACGGAGGGGTACAACGGGTGGGATTCTTGCATTTCCGATAGTCGATCTCCAGCAATTGTATCTTTGCGATGTACCTACGTATTTCTCCAGAACCTCTTGTAATGACGCAGATTCTATGGCGCAGTACGTCGTTCTTGTTCTCAAGAAACCCGTCAAGATTCGCTCAACAGCCTACGCGAACCTTGTTATTTCGTGTCCTCCTAGGCTTGTCTTGGACGAGGACCACCCGTGGCGATGTGAGCTCAAAACGCAGGAGGAAATCAATAGTGTGCTTGGGCTTGCGCAGCAAGCAAACGGGATAGACTACCCGTTAGTTCCCTCCATGAGTGGGCGTGTGTGCGACATCATTGTGCGCACTGTCAAAGCTGTTGCGAAGGTGCCAGCGTACGGTGGTATTAATAAGGAATACACAACTATCCTCACCCAGCACCAGCAGTCCTGTATGCGCTGCCTCTTTCACGGTGCGGAGGGCCTGCTTTATATTGTGAGTGGAGGCTTTCTATTTTTGCACCGTCCGGCCACCCGAATCCCCTACAAGGAAGTGACGTTGGTAACCTTGAACGAGTCTGAGAGTGGCTCCGCAACATTCCAGATCACCGTTTCAACAGAAAAGGATCGATATATTTTTTCGGGGATCGATAAAACGGAGAAGGATAGCCTCATGCAGTACCTTGTAAATAAGGTTAAGGTACGGCGTATCGGGTTGTCTGCTGAGGAAGAAGGCGTGGATGACGATGAAGATGACGATGACGATGACGATGACGATGATGATGATGATGATCTTGACGAAGAAGATGATGAAGATGATCCTGACTCTGGAAAAAGTGGCAGTGCTTCGGAAGATGACAAAAAGAAGGACCGAAAACGTGATCGAAAGGAAAAGTCAGGAAAAAAGCACCACAAAGATATGGATCGAAAAAAGCATAGAAAAGAAAAACACAAGCATAAGCATGAAAAATAAGCACTCCTTGTTACCTGTAGTGTGAGGCGAGATCAACTACACGTCTTTGTTCTTCTGCGACAATTGATACATTTTTCTTGATTTCCGCCTAAAATCAATTCGCAATGCTACAAAAACGCGTTTGATTTAATAAACTTAAACTATTCCAAATATGAAATGCCTCTCTAACATGGCGACATGTGTGTGAATGCACTAAGTAGCAACACTTCAAAGAGGAACTAAGAGAAATTCCCGTGTTGCCCACTTTCGCTGCGGATTTAAGGATAGAAGCGTGAATTTTGTTTTCTAATGGGACATGTCCTACCTCCATTGGCATGTAGCGACCCCCATTTACTTATCAATTTATTTGTCCATATCTTTCCTCTCTCTCTCTCTCCCTCTGTCAACTAATTTGCCTTTTATTGAACCACACAACCGTAAATAAGCAGAAGCAACACAAAAAAGAGCAGTCTTTCTCAACAAGAAGTTGATATTCGTTTAGCTATTACACTGAGAGGGCGGTCATGTACGCGGTTTCTATTTCCTTAGGTGCATGCAATGCCTTTGTCGCGGTGGCATATCAGACGGGGCCAAACGTGAGTGCGGGCTCCTCTGCTTCAATCAAAGTGGTCGCGAACGCGGCAGGCCACCGCCGTACCCCCCGTGGTTGCTGCTCTAACCGAAGAGGAGCTATTGTTTGGCGACAACGCCGTGCAGGTTTATCCTCGTAAGCCTCAAAAGGTAGTGCCGTACCTTTTTTCATATACCGCGGTAGCGGCGGTTCTCACGGATGCCTTGCGCTCCCACGATACAGAGAAGGAAAGGGTCGCGCGGCAGCTTCTGCAGACGGTTGTGGAGGCCTCACAGATCAAGTATGCTTCCCATTGCCCTATAGAGGAGGAGCGCGTGGCGGCGCATGGCTCTTCTGAAAAACGGCGCCTTGGGTTTTATTACGAGAAGAGACGCGGTGAGAACGTTGTGGAGGAGTTCGTATCGGCGGAGGACCTCTTCGTGGACTTTCTGAACTACATCAAGGGGCACGTGATTGATGGCGCGTGCGGACTGACCGCAACCGGGGGGGACCGTGTGCGCGGCGTCGTCCTCGCACTCGCGGTCCCGCGCTCTGCCTTCCCGGGCGCCGCCTACGCAGCGAACCGGCACAACCGCAAGGGCCCGGTTGCGTGGCTCCTCGAGGCCGTGCGCGCCTCGAACCTAGGGGGCGTCTGTGAGCACATCTCCATCATCTTCAACGACGAGGCGTGCCTGCTTGCCATGGACAGCGCCTCGACGGCGGACGGCTCGCCGTACTTCCTCTACCCGCCCAGCTTCGCCGCGCAGCCCCTCGCTAGGTCGTCCCCTGACTATGGTCCTCGTCCGGCCCCTGCCCCCATCCCGTGCGCGAGCCTTCTGGTCGTCGACTGGGGAGCTCACACCCTCGCCCTCTCCGTCCTCCGCACGGTCAGTGGGTTCCTGGTGCACAAGGGCGAGGGCGGCGCATGGGTCCCTCCTTACCTCTGCGCGACGACTTCGCGCGCACCCCTCGGAGGGGGCCGGGATAGCTACGTTTCCTCCCATTACTCGTACGGAGGGGATGCGATAGACGCCATCCTTGCGGAGTGCGTGGCGGCTCAATATATTCTAAAGAACAGCAGAATTTTTTCTAAACAGCTCAGCGAGGACAATAAAAGGGCGCTTGTGCAGCGATTAAACAACTTTCTGGACGTTCAGTGCGATCAGAGAGGGGTGGGAGCCATAGTAGCCGCGTGTATTCCCGCGCGATCGCTGAGCCGTTTACGCCTTTCCGTCGAGGAGCGGAAAGTGGGACTGAATACCAATCCAAACGCAAACAGCGCGAGTGTGGAGGTGGAGGCGTTTTATGAAGGCATGGATCTTCAGGACAATCAAACGCTATCGCGGAATAGGTTCGAGTCGGCGATAGGCAGCGTTAATTCCTTAGCGGGTATCTTCACTAGTGTGCTCAATGAATTCACGCAGCGCTTTTCTGATCAGCTTCAGGATTACCCTTTTAACTACGTTTTGGTTGCAGGAGGAATGCACAACATGCCTGCAGTTGTGCAAATGGTCCAAAAAGCAATCTGCCGGTCTAGCTCAGCGTCTGTTGTTAAATGTTTTGATTTCACATCACTTCAGTTTCTAGACTATTTAGTTGTTGGAAATGGGATTGGCGCAGATGAGCTTGCGGCTGTGGGTGCTTGTTTTCACAGTTCTCAAATTGCTTCCCTTGCACTTCAGAAAGCTGGACTCAGAAGCCAGCTCCAAAAGAGAAACAAGAAGAATGACAAGGGAAAGGCATTGAACACTGTGGCACTTCAGCAAACTGAAGAGGCACTTCTCCGGATATGGTCGTCCCTGTCGGTGGAAAACGAGGGCGAAGATGACGACGACGACAATGAGGACACCCATGTGAGGATTCTAGAGCGCAATATCTATGCGTTTGTTGGAGAAGACGCAGCTTCGCGTCTCGGAGGCCTCACAGCACAAAGCACGGAGACTGTGGAGCTTGCGGCGAACGAGCTATGCTGCCTTTTTCTTGCGGCACTCCTTTGCCATCGAGGGTGATTGTAAGCCCCGAAGTCTCGGCCGACTCGTTGATTCTATACCTTTTCTCTGATGCTTCTGAAGAATCGAACTCAAGGTGTAAGCGCGACGCAAATCTTAGAGTTCGACCCGTGTATCTGAAGGGGATTGTGATACCTCCTCTGGATGAGTCGATGTCTCTGATTTTGACATTACGGTCCGCCCATGATGAGGAGGGCGACGAACGAGTGTCGCTGATGGTGGCCATAACACAGAAGGACGCGGGTCAACCCCCTGTCTTCATAAAACCGCACAACCCAACAGAGTGTGCCGATATATTTCTTTATTAACAATAACTTTCGGTGTTTTCAACCGGTAAGATACTCTAAGGGCGTGTAAGTATTTTAATATGAAGCGCAACCCCCCAAAATAAATCCAGAGCGTTAAAGTTTGAAAGAATTTACCATTGTACACTGTAAAGTAATGGGCATCCTGCGATTACTCGTGTTGGTATCATTAGCGCTATTTCGGTACGACTGTATTCCCTCTTCCTCACCTTCCCTTCCTCTGTCTCTTCGTCTGGAATATCAAAATTACACTTGATCCTTTACCACTTAAGTCCTCATCCTTTTTTTCCCCCGTGTTTGAGCCCATACAGGGCACAAACAAGGCATCATTAAAAGGACCTGATAGAATAATTATCGCGCCCGTTTTTCTTTTTTTTTTTTTTTTTATTGATAATAGGAAACAAGGCGACGACCGATAACTTCTAATTATGCGCCTTACAATCGATTTGATTAGAAAAGCTCCACAGTTCAATAATGCAATTCTTCAGCGGGAGATCGATCTGCGAGGATTGTCTATATCCTCGCTTGATGAAAATGTGTTGTTGCTTCTGGAAAATCGTTTTGATGTCATCAATCTTACCTCAAACGTGTTGACTGCTCTGGAGTTTTTCCCATCAAGGGGCTTGCATGACGAGAGGAATCCCATCATGGATCGCGTGGTGACGTTGATTGCGCATCGCAACCAAATTTGGAAGATTAGCATCGGGTCGTGCGTTACAGTGTTGCCCAACGTCCGCCACTTTCTTGCGGATCGCAACCACCTTAGAGCGGTGAGGGATTTGTACTTCTTGCGCTTTTGGAAGAAGCTGGAAATCGTCTCACTTGAGGCAAATCCGGTATGGGATCGGAATCCTGAAAACTACGATGAGGGGAAGATACGGGCCTTTATTTTATTCCTCTGTCCGAGCCTCAAAATCATTAATTATGCGCGAGTGACGCAGCAGGATCGTCAGACAAGTGATGAGAATCGGAAGGAGTTCAAGGCCCTTGTGGCCCAGTTGGAAAGGGAATCTAATGGCATCGCTCGCGCTACCGCCGAGCTCGAGGAAGCAAGAAAAATCCGAAAGCGAGGAGAGAGATGCGGAGAGTTGAGACCGGAGGTGCAAATGTTAGTGTTAATATTAACGCTCCCCCACTGACGGCGGACAACAACCAGACCGATGACGAGAAAGAAGTAGTGTCTGTTACGATTACTGACACCGTAGTCGATAAGGTGGATGCAGAGTACGAAAGCTTGCAGAGACGCTTGGAGGAGCTCGAGGCTAAGATTCTGTCTGAAAACACGACGCCGGCGGAGATTAGTGCCATGGAGCAGGAGTTTAATGAGATCACGATGGAG
>JAHSUH010001442.1:0-12974 GCA_025388415.1 Cynanchum wilfordii
ACAATCATCAAAAGAATCAAGTAAAAACACTTCTTCAATATTTAGTCAATCGATCTAAAATTGAATTGTTTAAGTATTGAATTCAAAATTGGAAATTAGCTTAGAACCCGAAATTTGTGTAGATTATGAACCCAGAACTTGTCTTGGAATCATTCCCTGGACTGAATCGAAGCTTAGGCGGCCATCGCGGTCTCCATCTCTCTTCTCTTTCTAAATCTTGAAAACTTGGTAAAGAAAATAATGTAGAGTAGGCCTATTTATAAAGTTTTTCCTAACTTCTCGGAATCCTAATAGAATAATAACTTATTACTAACTTTTCATCAGAATTCTAATAGAATAATAATAAATAAATAAAATCCTAATTAAAATAGGAGATATCATTCGTTCAAATTTTAAATCTTCCTCTCAAAGACATCTTTGAAATAATTGATGACTAAAAATAATTCTTTTAGCCAAATTCTGCTTAATCTTTGACTTTCCACCACTATCATCAAAACAAACATAAATTCCACAAATTAGTTCGATATCTAATGAAAAATTAAAAGAAAAAATAATAAATAATAAATTTTTTGACTGAACAAATTCCCCCCAAATCTTAAATCATGTTTGTTCTCAAGCAAACTACTATACATAATTTATGTAAAAATTATTCAATTTATATTCAACAAGTCTATCCTTCAAGAACATGTTATTTAAAGAATGAAAGTACTCATAGTTGCCTCATCAATTATCTTTATGCATAAATAAAGAGAAATCAAACTAGAAAAACTCATATCCATTCAATACTCGCTCAATCATAAAATTTCTCTGAGGTGTAGTGTGTGTTCCAATTTTGACTTATCATTCAATCAACAAACTTCCCCTCTCAACAACTTAATACAACAGTAACTCAATCAATCAGAATTCATAACAACTAATCACAATCACCCTTCAGAATCTCCAGTTTGGTGCCACTTTTAGTTAGTACTCATAATCAATTTTTGTGGTTTCGTCTACTTTCACATATTAACTTAAATTACCCATGTAGCGAGTTCCACTTCGGCAGCTCCCAGATCACAAGGATCTTAGGGTACGAGGCATTAAGTTCCCATCGAAGTGATTCTCGAGTAGTCAAATCAATTTTCTTTTCTTTATTAAAATCAATTTATATTGGTGGCATTTTTTTCTCAAGATCCGTCCAAGCAACTACGACAGTCATCACAAACCCCAAATGATCTAATACCATAAACTAAGTGTTTCAAGAGTGATCCATCAATCAAACAACTCATCAAAACTAGATGTGCACAAATAATCAGAGATTTCCTATAACCAAGCTAGTATCAAGCGTCAACAAATTTAACCAAATCAACCCTCAAGATCTTAGCATTTTGATAATTAGCAAATATCATAGGCAGAGTAAATCAAACTTCATAATCACTTATCAATATATCTTCTCAAGTAAGCTAAAAGTTTGAAAATATTCAAAAAATTGAGAAAATAACAAAAAACAAAACGCAAAGAAAAAAAAAAGCAAAACAAAACACGGAAAAGCATAATAAAAATTGTTCTTCCCCCCACACTTGAATGCAACATTGTCCTCAATGTAAAACAAAATAAAGGACAAAATAAAACAAGAGAAGGGAAAAGAAACAGCCTGGTGAGATCGGATGTAGGAGGCAGATTGAAGATGGAGCTCTTCCACCATTTGCTCCTAAAAACCTTCATAAAATATATCCTTCCTTGTGGATTCTTGAATTTTCATAAGCTGCTAATATTTTCCTCAAAATACTCTGAGGACCAAAATGAGCACCACATGAAAGTATATGACATAATTTTAAAATAGAAGGAAATTCATGAATAGGAAGACATCTCTTAATTACGTGATCATTACATATACGCCATATGTATAAATCATCCCAAATATAAAATTTAGATTTCCTCCTTAACTTATTAACTTGATGTCTACTAAAATGCACAAATACCTCATGGGAAATTAGAATATTAAGAATATCTGCATATGTCCACCAAATTAATTTTTTATGATTTTGTAGCAATTTAAGCAACTTATTTTCTTGATCGGGTTCAAGGTTATTACCAATGATAATAGGCAATTTATCTCCTTCTAAATGAGCATACTCAAGATTGTTTGGTAAATGTTTAAACTCTAATGTGGGTGGTTTATGAATTAACGGAACTACCGTAATAGGTGTTATTTCAGTAATATTTTCAACATGTGTTTTAGAACATTCATCATCCAAAGAATCAACATAATCATTAGCATCAAAAGCATCATTAATAGAATCAATAGTATCATTAGTAGAATCAACATAAGAAATAGCATTATCAATAGAATCTAAATGAGGAACTTCCTCATTTGAAACACATTTCAAGTTATCATCAAATTCACAGCATGCATGTTCCTTAGGTAAATCAACAGTATCATCTAACCCAACTAAATCAGGAAAATCGGAAAACAAATCAATGCACATAGAATCAACACAAGAATCATTAGATGGAAAATCTAACATATTTACTTCAAGATTTGGTGCATGATTTGAAGAAAATGGTTCAGAAGAACTTACTGGATCTTGTAACTCTTCCTCACTTCCCAACATAGCAACACTAACATTACCTTTCGATTTGGAATCGGTTGGGAAGGAAACTCTTCAAATCCTTGACTTTTCACTTCATTAAGACTAGTAACAAGCTGACTAATCTGTGTTTGAAATTCTTGTATACTTGAATCTGTTCTCTGTTGAAATTGAAGACTTTTTGTTGCAAATTGTCTAACTAAATCTTCAAGACTAGTTTCAGTTCTTGAATTTTGTTGTTGTGGTTGTTGTCCCCAAGCATGTTCATATCTGTAGTTTATGTCCTCCCTCCATCCAAGATCATAAGTTGATGAATATGGATCATACCTTTGAGGGCAATGCTCTGTAGGATGCATATATGATGCACATATACCACAAAGAGTGATAGAAAATTGTGTTTGCCTCTGTTCCCATACAAATCGTCTTACCCAATATGTTAATTCATCAAGTTTTCTTTGTTGGTTAGTTATTGATGAACTGCACAAAGGTAAGATAACACCCAAGGATACAAATAACAAATGCAAACATACTAAAAATTAACAAAAATTACTAAAAATAAAACAAAAAATACTTGAAAGTTCGAAAAAGTGATCAAACCGATATAATTTGGCCAAAAACAGGGTTGGTTCACTGCCTAGTGGCCGTGAGTTTTGCTCCCCACGACCTAAAACCTTTGGATACCAAAATTCAGCGTAATCGGAAATAAAATGTTTTTACCGGAACAGTGTGTGAACAGTAAAATAAACCGAAAATTTTCAAATTTCTACCTAAACCAGAACCAAAAAGCGAAAAAAAAGTTTCAAACAACTAAAAACAAATAAAAGACAGATTCTTATTATGATTTAACGATTATGGCTTCCCCGGCAACGGCGCCAAAATCTTGGTAGGGTTTTAGAATTACACGATTGTCGTTAAATCGGCCAAGATTAATTCAATTAAATCAATGAACAGTTTAGGGTGTTCACCAAGTCGTTTCCCTAGGAAACCTAATCGAAATCAATTAATAAGATAATAAAAGACAGTAAAAGAGGGATTTTTAGGGGAATTGTAGAAAACAATTAATTAATAAAAAGTATGCAAATATCGATTTAGAATTTCAGTCCAGGGTAATTGATTCAATCCAAGTTCTTCCTTGTTTCTTAGTAAATTTCCGAATTAATAAATCAATTCCTTGATTGAATACTAAATGGGATCCCTAATTAGCATTCGTATCACCTACTAACAATCGGCTAGAATTCGATTAAACAACAAAAAGATATCATAGACGATCGCCCAATCAATCAATCCAAGTTTAATCTAAGAACCGTGATAATGTCAAGGCAATTCATTAATCAACAAAATTGTCCAAAATTTGAAGTCAATCACAAATATTAAAATCTCAACTTAATCCAATCAACAATCATCAAAAGAATCAAGTAAAAACACCTCTTCAATATTTAGTCAATCGATCTAAAATTGAATTGTTTAAGTATTGAATTCAAAATTGGAAATTAGCTTAGAACCCGGAATTTGTGTAGATTATGAACTCGGAACTTGTCTTGGAATCATTCCCTGGACTGAATCGAAGCTTAGGCGGTCATCGCGGTCTCCATCTCTCTTCTCTTTCTAAATCTTGAAAACTTGGTAAATAAAAGAATGTAGAGTAGGCCTATTTATAAAGTTTTTCCTAACATCTCGGAATCCTAATAGAATAATAACTTATTACTAACTTCTCATCGGAATCCTAATAGAATAATAATAAATAAATAAAATCCTAATTAAAATAGGAGATAATTATCTCTCTCTAATTACTAATAAAATAATAATAAAGATAAGATAATTTGATTTTATCTTCAAATATCTTGGGAATTGTTGATAATCATCCGTTCAAATTTTAACTCTTCCTCTCAAAGACATCTTTTAGCCAAATTCTGCTTAATCTTTGACTTTCCACCATTATCATCAAAACAAACATAAATTCCACAAATTAGATCGATATCTAATGAAAATGTAAGAGAATTAAATATAATAATTATGACATTTTATGACTTATCATGCATCAATCTAACTTTCAAAGGATAAACTCAATACGAGAATCAAATCGAAAGCATAAAATAATAAGCAATTCATAATGTATATTAAAACATATCCTTCCCGGGAATATATAAATCATTAATCAATCAATCAAAATAAAGAGTATCTTAGGACACAGAATCATAACATATAAAGGAAAATAAATACAAGAATGAAAAGAAAAGGAAAGAGAAAGTTGTCGTGTTGCTCTCACTTGCTTCCACGAACTGGTTTAATCCTCCAGACCTCGCCGAGACTTGTACTCCGGATCCTTATCTCGCTTAAGAGATCTTCAGAGATCACTTCCTCTCAAATAAACTATAGGGATATTCCTTATGGTCGAGGGTCAACCCCTACACTCGAGAAGAAAGAAAAAAATGAAAACTGAAAACTCGACTAGAGCTTATCACGAAATTCCTATTGGCTAGGAACTCGGAAATGCTTCTGTTCCGAGTGATTCCGGTGTGTCAAAGCTTGCACATGATGACTCTATTTATAGGAGTGAGTTGGGCTGGAAAACAGAAATTTGCAAATGTGGGACATTTACTAGGCCATAGCGGCACAATGTTGCGCCCGTTGCGGCATGTGCGGGCGCGTTGCGGCATTGGCCGCGCGGCTGGGCACGACACTTGCACGACACTTGTGTGGCACAGTGCTTCGCATGTGTGGCACGATGTTGCACGCGTTACTCTTAAATTGAAATTTAGTCCCTAATTTCTTCCTTTCTTCAATTTTGGTCCTTGAAACTTCCGAAATTGAAAACAGAAAGAATTTGCGTAATTCTCATTCAATTAAGTCCAATTAACTCCATAATTAACTCGAATTGAACACAATTAATGTATAACAATACGATATAAAATCGAGTTATCAAATACACCACACTTAGTCTTTTGCTTGTCCTCAAACAAACTACTAAATACAGTTTAGGAAACACATATAACTCAACTAATCATGCTCATCAACTAGGCTCGAAAAGTGTTCACAGAATCTCAACAATTCAAACTTGTTAAATACATTTCCAAATTAGCAAGCTTATCAAAGAGTGAAATACTCGTAATGCCTCATCAAATGTATCATGCATGAATCGAGAAGAAATAATTCAAAATATTCATATTAACTAAACACATATCCAATCATAGAATCTCCCTAGGTGTAGTGTGTGTTCTAATCGACTCATCATCCAAACAATAGACTTCCCTTCAAACTAGTAGAAAGATAGTATGTTGACAACAACTAATTATAATTAACCATCTAGGGATCAATTTACAATGCCACACTTATTACTCTCTTTTTTTTTTTTTTTTTTATATATATACTCTCTTTTTTTCAAACATATATATATATATATATATATATATATATATATATATATATATATATATATATTTTTTCTTTTTAATGCAGTGGGTATAAGCGTGTACTTAACCATGTTAACTTTAACTACCCTTGTAGCAGGTCTCACTCCGGTGGCTCCCAAACCTCAAAGACCTTAGGGCACCGGACATTTAATTCCCTTCAGGAGTGATTCCTAAGTAGCAAAGAACACTTGCAAACTACCCTTATTAAACTAAATGACAAAAAAATAATAATAAATAAACTAGTGGCATGCTTCTCAAACCCCTATCAAGTCACCATAACAGCTATCACAACATCCAGATGGTCTAACACTATTTAACTAAAAGTCCAAAGTAATCCACTAATCAAACAATTTTGTCAAAATAGATGTGCTCAAGATAACAGGGATTTCCTACAACTAGACTAGCATCAAATCTTTACGAATAAATCAAACTTAATCCTCAAGATTCTTACAATCAAACAAATAGTTTTTATCATAGACGGAGTAAATCATACTTGAAAAGTTTATCGGATATCCCAAAAAGTTTAAAATTGCCATAAAATTCGAGAAAATTAAAAAAATCTAGCAAAATTTAGCCCACGGAAATTCACCCCCTACCCCACACTTAAAATGAACAATGTCCTCAATGTTGTAGGCAGGTGGAGATGAAAACCCCACACTTAATCTAAAATATTTATGAACAAATAAGACAAAGCAAAGCAGAAAGATGTTTAAGACTAAGTAGTATCCTAAAATAGAAAACACCAACAAGAAAACAAAGTAAAAAGAACAAAAACAAAAAAAAAAACAAAAAAAAGGGAAAGAAGAAAAACTAGGTAGGTCCGGTTGCGTCAAATGCGCTGAAATCGAATTGATATGGTGGTGTGGTGGTGCAGTGGTTCGTATGGTGGAACCTCATCCTCGTCAGATGTCCATATACCCTCAACTTGTATGTATGTCCATGTTCCGAAGGGTAATGATGGTCACAGGTGTAGTAGATGTGCTTTCCATACTACGAGTTGTAGTTGCAATATCTATACCAAGAAATCTAGCAACTCTAATGATGTTATGTCTCAAAACACCTTAACAAGTGTTAGTAGCATATTCCTTAGTAGTTCAAAGAGAATATTCTAATCATGTCCACAGGAATACGTCTAAAAACATGTGATAACTCATTTATATCTATGACATTAATTACTTCTATATTCTCTTTTCTATTAATAGCATGCAAGCATAACATGCAAACAATGAAGCCCTGGAATGAGAAACGAAGCTTTTGACCTTCTATGATGAAAAAGAATGATACACGGTGATATGGTCCCAAATAGATTTTAAGGACAATTCAAAACTCTTCATACTCAAATCATGATCATATCCACCAAGTCTAAAAGAAATAGAATTTTTATGATGCTTAAAAAGTATGGAAGATTTACATACTAGTACCTCGTAAGTAGCTCTTCGCATTAAAGATGCGGATAGAGTATGCATCAATTAATTCATTTGTGCATTCAACTCAAGAATTGCAAGGGTCTCCCATTCAATTCTTCTCGCCATGATGTACTAATCCTCTCATAAATGAGTTGTAGCGTTCGGTAGCTACGTTCGATCTACTTGAAATATCCGAAATGAATAAATCGAGATAGCGATCTGTGGAGGATGAACTCTCTTCAGTGTCATAGCCGCAAGGTAGCGACTATATGTATACAGAGATAGAGAAAGAGAGTTGAGTGAATTTAGAGATAAATAGGGGATAGAGTAATGAATAGCTATGAGTAGCAAAGTTTGCACAGTTCCCCATGAACACGGTCGTGCAGTGCACATGCACAATCGAGTTCTACCATTCTTGAAGCAAATGTGTTCCAAACAATTTATATACAATAAAATTTATACTGGAACAATCATTATCCACTCAATACATCAATTGACACAACAATGTCTTATCTAGAACATCCAACATCTAGTGTAATCCCTATGTTGGAACATCCAATTTCTATCATGCCATGATCATTTAGCACATATAAACCTATTTGGAACTTCCGGAATCTACTCAAGTAAGCATAATAATCCTAAACTAGAACATTCAGTCTCTAAAATAAACGTGAAAATCCTATTCTGGAGCATCCAGTTTTCTAAATAAACAGAGTAGACATAAATTACGCCAAAAACCACATAAGACACCTTTAAAAAAAAAACACACAAACGAAAGACAAACAAAGAAAAACAAGAACAACAAAAACAAAACAAAACAACAAAAACATAGGGTTGCCTCCCTATAAGCACTTCTTTACTGTCATTAAGCTAGACCGCCTTTCCTCCTCGGAAGGACTTTATGTTCGATTTTCTCGAACAATTCCCTATAAAATTTCAACTTCTGTTTGTTCACTTTGAATGATGTCTCACCCTCATTCATTACTTCACAAGCTACCATGGTGGGACTTGTTTGATAATGAAAGAGTTTGTCCAATAGCTTTAAAACATCCTGAAAATGTTCTCAAATGTGAATATAATAACATTTTATCCTCAAGTTGAAATTCCTTTAAACTGTTTATCATGCCAAATCCTATTTTTCCATTCAAAGCTCATTGAATCTATCATATTCATCAAATTCATTCAATTTTTAGGATTCTATCCAATGTACACAAAATGCTTTATAATTCAGCAAGTTAGTGCAGGGTGATCAGTGTACATAATAGTGTTAGATAAGATCAAACATTTCAAATGCTTATACAACATCTAGAATAGTATATCATTTGGAAATTCATAGCATATCCTTGTCCTCAAACAAGTCCTACTGCATAATTACTAACATCACATATCATATAGCCAATTTCAATCAGGGGGAGGTCATAATGAGTACAGTAGTGAACTAATTCCTTTAATAAGATTCATGCAAAAATTCCTTATCGAACACAAAAGGAATATCTTTTCCAGTTAAGCATATGAGTTATTTTTATGCATCTTTAAAAGAAAGATTCTAGATTTCACAAACAATGCATGAACGTATATCAATCATAGGAAATCATCTATAAACTCCCTTAAACTCTCTTATCATGTTAAGAGAATAATATAGCTAGAATAGCTATCTAGAAAACAATAGAACATGTATAAGAGCAAAGGCTAGGATTGATACCTGGATTGTCAGTAATTGTAAGCAAAAACTCTTTTGTACCTTTTTTAGTGCATCCGGAATAAATCTCTTTTGTTCCTTACATAGATTTGCAATTATAATCAAGGAAGTTCGTACCTTCATCTTAGAAATCCATAGCAAAGGTGGTATAGCAAGCCCTTTCGATTTCAATTCAGGTGGATCCTCGCACGATGAAATAAAAACTTTTCAGTTTTTGATAATACCAAAGATTGATTAGGCATGATATATTTTTATATATATATATATATATATATATCGACCCTAGATAATCTCTAGAGTTTTTCCTAGTATGGTTTTAGAATGAATTTTCTAAAACTAGAAGACCTTAATTATTTAATTCTAGATAATTTCTAAAATTAACAATTTAGGAAACCGTATACTTAGGAAAGTGAAGTCTAATTCCACTAATCAAGTCATAAAGGATAGATACTACTGTTACCAAATCATAAAATTTCTAAAATTTTGCGCGAAATTTCAAAAATATTATGAATTTAGCGTCCCCGACAACGGTGCCAAAAATCCGGTGTGTGTTTTGAGTGAGTAAAATATAGTATCATATAAAGCAAATAATCTCACAAAACAAGTGTCACAAAATCAAACACAACTAAGGCAGAGTACCTATCGCATGCAGATAGTAACACGGGAGTACCACGATTTAAATTTATAAATATCGTATCCTCGGGAACGTTGGTGAAGGCTGGTTGGTTTCTACCAATTATGACAATCTTTAAGGTTCGGGGAATTAGTCCTAGGTGTCCATTCAATTCAGATATGTTTGTTTGTAGAATATTTAAAAACGAGAATGAAAAATAATTGACTAAGATCTCTAATGAAGTACGTATGATTAATTAATGTGAACAATGTTCGAAATTTCAATTTGCAAATGGATCTAAGGCAATTATGAATTCGAACTATCTTACTACCATACCCGAGTTATCTAGAATGATTACCTCAATACTGGTCGTTGTAAGTAATCCTAAACCTTTTTAGATTAGTTATTAAGGCGTCAATTTAATAACATAACCTTAAGATTTGCATTAATTCCAAACCCAAGATTATTAGGATGCCTAACCTCAGTACGGTCGATGTAAGTTATTAGTCCTAATCCGACCACTCATTAAATCTCCTACGGTCGGGTTTCATTAATAAATCGTCAATTTAATTAACTATTCTAGTATCATACATCAACCTAAGTTTCATAGCATAAACTCAATACGAGAATCAAATCGAAAGCATAAAACAATAAGCAATTCATAATGTATATTAAAACATATCCTTCCCGGGAATATATAAATCATTAATCAATCAATCAAAATAAAGAGTATCTTAGGACACATAATCATAACATATAAAGGAAAATAAATACAAGAACAAAAATAAAAGGAAAGAGAAAGTTGTCGTGTTGCTCTCACCGCCTCCACGGGCCGGCTTAATCCTCCTAACCTCGCCGAGACTTGTACTCCGGATCCTTATCTCGCTTAAGAGATCTTCAGAGATCATTTCCTCTCAAATAAACTATAGGTATATTCCTTATGGTCGAGGTTCAACCCCTACACTCAAGAAGAAAGAAAAAAAATGAAAACTGAAAACTCAACTGGAGCTTATCACGAAATTCCTATTGGCTAGGAACTCGGAAATGCTCCTGTTCTAAGTGATTCCGGTGTGTCAAAGCTTGCACATGATGCCTCTATTTATAGGGGTGAGTTGGGCTGGAAAACAGAAATTTTCAAATGTGGGACATTTACTAGGCCATAGCGGCACAATTTAGTCCCTAATTTCTTCCTTTCTTCAATTTTGGTCCCCAAACTCCGAAATCGAAAAAGAAAAGAATTTGCGTAATTCTCATTCAATTAAGTCCAATTAACTCCATAGATAACTCGAATTGAACACAATTAATGTATAAAAATACGATATAAAATTGAGTTATCGTGAGCGGATAAAGAGCTCTCCTAGCTTAAGTGAGGTTGAGAGTTCAAACCCTTCCTTGTGTTTTTCTTTCTTTTTATTGGTATTTTTTTTAATCTTTTTTTTTCCTTTAATTTTATTTCTACCTTTCACTTCTCAATGCGTTGCTCTCCACCGATATCCACAACTAAGCAAGTTAAGAGAAGAGAAAAAAAAAAAAAAAAAAAAAAAAACTTAGATTACCTACTACCAGGAGAGAGAGAAACAGAAGAGGCACCAAGAGTAGGGAAAAGGGCATCTATTGCAAGTGCTATGTTCTTTGCCACAAGCATCTCCCCGTTGCAACTATTGTTATGACAATTTTTAAAAAAAAAAAAAAGAAATCAAAAGATTAGATATACATAATCAAAACAAATCGATAAAAGCAAAGCAAAATGATAATGATCTTGTCCCATTTGGATCATTCACTAGACTTAATTAATTGGCAAAAAAGTACCAAATGCAAATTACAAATTATAATTAAATGCAAAGATTCACTGGTCCAACAAGTACACACACATAAACAGTAAAAAAAATTATTGAGCTGCCAAAAGCATCCTAAACAAAGTCATGTCATAAACACAGTTTATCAAAGTGGTAAGAAGGCCACCGCTTGGTAATTAGGTTTCAAGTCCGATTACTAAATATTTACTAATAATTTTTTTATTAATAGAAATACCAATCGTTTTGCAATTTTGAGGACAAGATTGTGTTAAATTTTTCATTACTTGAGTTTAAACCAATAACCTCAAAGAATGTTTGCATAAAAAACTTCACCTTAGTCACCATTCGTTTATTTGTCAATCATATCTACAGACTTGGAAAAGTAGAGCTCACAAAAAAAAAAAAAAAAAAAAGAAGAAGAAGAAAAGTGGAAAATGAACAAAATGAGGAAGGAAGACGAAAAGTCCGACAATACTCTAGAAAATATTATATATATACATATGTTAATGGGTGTGGAGCTTGCCCAAAAAAAAGAAATAGAGCTGAACAAGAAGTTAGTCTTTCAAGCAGTCTCTTTTCTCTCAAATATGTTTTTTTCTCACTATAGGTAAGATCAATAGGGCAAGAAAAATATAATATTTTATATATATTTTTATAAAATATGTCCGCACAAGACAAAAAAAAAATTAAAAGGAACCCAAATAAACAAGGAGGGGTCTGCAAAACAAAAAAGGGTTTCACAAAAAGAAAAAAAAAATGAGAATAAACTGAAAAATAAGAAGAAGAAAGGAGGCCAGCGGTGAAGAAGAAAGGAGGCTGGCGGCGAAGAAGAAAGGACGACCGGTCGGTGAAGAAACCGGTGGTGAAGAAGCCGTCTTCCTTCTCTCTCTCGACGATAACATTTTTTTTTTTAACTAAACTTCTCTCTCTATATACATATATCTTTTTACATATATACACATATATATGTGTTGAAATATGAATCAAAACGACAGACATTGCAAGCTCAAAACGACAAGTTGGATGGCACATTAGTGCAACCCTGCCGTGGAGCAAAACGATGTCATTCTGGTTATATCCCAAATCAATCCCGACCACTCACTTGATGAATCTAACGACTCTAGTTAAAACCCCTCTTTTAACCCTTATACATATACACACTCTCTCTCTTCGAAGTTTTCCTCTATGGTCGAGTTTCCAGAAGAACAAGGGTGTTTGTTGATTCAGATAGGGCTTTGCCTTCTTTGCTGTAAATCTTTGATAGTTGCGTTTCTTTCTTAGATTTATTGGTTGTTTTTAGTCTGTTTCATTCATCCTTGTGTTATTGTTCTTTATCAGAAACTTTAGGGTTTTCTGGTATGTTCCAATAGGGTTTATCTTGAAGGTTTCATTCATCTCTTTGTAATTAAAACGGTTGGTTGTTATAGTGCGGTGAGCTCTGGGTGAGTTCAATGTGGATGTACCTAATTACACCGATTTG
>JAHSUH010001443.1:0-11008 GCA_025388415.1 Cynanchum wilfordii
TTGCTTGACTAAAGAGATAGTTTATTTGCCACCCGACTCCTATGAATTTTGGCAGGGATTCTAATACCAATACAAGCCTTTCCCTTTCCGTCTCCCTGGGACTGTGAATTGACTAAATAAACAGATGAAATTCAGAAAAAGGGTGGACGAAAATAAGAGTTCGGAACCAAGAAATGGAAGATCGAAAGTCGTATGGATTCACAAAGACTCTGTGGATAGAAACAGAAACTAAAAAAAATAGCTCGAATTATTCACTAATACTATTACTTCATAATTTAACTCGAAGTTCTTAGTTACTTCGAAATGCTCGCGACGGAATTATTAAGTCATAATTCGTTGGTTGATTGTATCATTAACCATTTCTTTTTTTGGTACGAGGGAACTTATCATGAATCCACTGATTTCTGCCGCTTCCGTTATTGCTGCTGGGTTGGCTGTAGGGCTTGCTTCTATTGGACCCGGAGTTGGCCAAGGGACTGCTGCAGGTCAAGCTGTAGAGGGTATTGCCAGACAGCCTGAGGCAGAGGGAAAAATACGAGGTACTCTATTGCTTAGTTTAGCTTTTATGGAAGCTTTAACAATTTATGGACTGGTTGTAGCATTAGCACTTTTGTTTGCGAATCCTTTTGTTTAATATGAAAAATCCCTATTTTTTTGCCTTGAACTAATTCTTTCCTTTTTCGAATTCTATTAAGATTTCACTCCTACAATTACTTATTCGTTGACAAAATAACCTGTGGGAAGGTTTGATTTGTGGATGAGAGATTAGTATACCCATTCCCTTTCATCCTTCCCCTTCGGAGTCCAAGTCCAAAGGATTGACACAAGGGGGATAGTTCACATAAATCAAATACTTTTTTTTATTTAAAATATAAAATAGGAAAAAAAAAAAAGAGGGGCGAAGTGATACAAAAAGAACTCTATTCGATTTTTTAGTCTATCTATTTAGTCTATAGGAGATCGTATGAAAAATGTAACCGATTCTTTCGTTTCTTTGGGCCATTGGCCATCCGCCGGGAGTTTCGGGTTTAATACCGATATTTTTTCAACAAATCTAATAAATCTAAGTGTAGTGCTTGTTGTATTGATCTTTTTTGAAAGGGAGTGTGTGCGGGTTGTTTATTTCAAGAATATGCTGGGTCCAACCAGCTGTACCTTTTTCGTTATAACTAGAAAAAAGGTGCACGATCCCACGAATGACTTCGGAATAAATTAAGAGATTATGGATAAGAACCATAGCATTTCGTGATCCATTGGTATTTTTTTTTGATTCTCTATCAACCAATAATGTGTGGCCATTAATATGAATATGGTTAAAGCAAACTGTTTGAAGTCTAGACGCAGCCCGGTACTCTTTCACCCTCTATGTTAATATAGAGATGGTTCAAAATCAATATTTTATGGATAGAGAACACTCCTATTCATAGGTTTTGAACCCTTATGGTTATTGTAAAAATGGGTATTTCCCCTTTTTATCCAATGCTGAATCGACGACCTATGTAGAAGTAAGAAGAGTTTTTTGGATTTGAAGAAAAAATAAAAAAGAAACAACTTTGTTGACAATTACATATTTTTGTCAGAAGAGTCCTCTGAATATTTTGATTTGGCATTAGTTTATATATTTTTTTGGATATGAAAATATGAACAAACAAAGAAGAGAGCAAAGAAGAGAGGATAGGCTCATTACATTTATAAAAAGATATTCTAATTTTTCTTAAGTAATTGAGTAGGAGAGCCAAATGAGTCGAAAGATTCATGTTTGGTTCGGGAAGGGATTATGGAAGCTTTGGAATAAATGGAAAGATAATCCACTTTCATTAAGCGATTTATTAGATAATCGAAAACAGAGAATCTTGAATACTATTCGAAACTCAGAAGAACTCCGTGGAGGCGCCATTGAACAGCTGGAAAAAGCCCGGGCTCGCTTACGGAAAGTGGAAATGGAAGCAGATCGGTTTCGAGTAAATGGATACTCTGAGATAGAGCGAGAAAAGTTGAATTTAATTAATTCAACTTCTAAGACTTTAGAACAATTAGAAAATTACAAAAATGAAACTATTCAATTTGAACAACAAAGGGCGATTAATCAAGTCCGACAGCGGGTTTTCCAACAAGCCTTCAGGGGAGCCTTAGGAACTCTGAATAGTTGTTTAAATAACGAGTTACATTTACGTATGATTAGTGCCAATATTGGCATGTTAGGATCAATGAAAAAAATAACTGATTAGTCTTTTGTACTGTAGGCATTATTTTTTTTTTTTTTTTTTCAAATTTCCAAAAAAGAATTAAGAAATACTCATGGTAACCATTCGAGCTGACGAAATTAGTAATATTATTCGTGAACGGATTGAACAATATAATAGAGAAGTAAAGATTGTAAATACTGGTAGCGTACTTCAAGTAGGCGACGGCATTGCTCGTATTCATGGTCTTGATGAAGTAATGGCGGGAGAATTGGTCGAATTTGAAGAGGGAACGGTAGGTATTGCTTTGAATTTAGAATCAAATAATGTTGGGGTTGTATTAATGGGTGATGGTTTGATGATACAAGAAGGAAGTTCGGTAAAAGCAACAGGAAGAATTGCTCAGATTCCAGTGAGTGACGCCTACTTAGGGCGTGTTATAAACGCCCTAGCTAAACCTATTGATGGTAGGGGCGAAATTTCAGCTTCTGAATCTCGATTAATTGAATCTCCTGCCCCGGGTATTATTTCGCGGCGTTCCGTATACGAGCCTCTTCAAACCGGACTTATTGCTATTGATTCGATGATTCCTATAGGGCGGGGCCAGCGAGAATTAATTATTGGGGACAGACAGACCGGTAAAACTGCAGTAGCCACGGATACGGTTCTCAATCAACAAGGTCAAAATGTAATATGTGTTTATGTAGCTATAGGTCAAAAAGCATCTTCTGTGGCTCAGGTAGTAACTGCTTTACAGGAAAGGGGGGCGATGGAATACACTATTGTGGTAGCCGAAATGGCGGATTCCCCTGCTACATTACAATATCTCGCTCCTTATACAGGAGCAGCTCTGGCTGAATATTTTATGTATCGCGAACGACACACTTCAATCATTTATGATGATCCCTCAAAACAAGCACAGGCTTATCGTCAAATGTCTCTTTTATTACGAAGACCGCCTGGGCGCGAAGCTTATCCAGGGGATGTTTTTTTATTTACATTCACGCCTTTTTGGAAAGAGCCGCTAAATCAAGTTCTAGTTTAGGTGAAGGAAGTATGACCGCCTTACCAATAGTTGAAACTCAATCGGGAGATGTTTCGGCTTATATTCCTACTAATGTAATTTCCATTACCGATGGCCAAATATTCTTATCCGCCGACCTATTCAATGCTGGAATTAGGCCCGCTATTAATGTCGGCATCTCCGTTTCCAGGGTGGGGTCCGCAGCTCAAATTAAAGCCATGAAAAAGGTAGCTGGTAAATTAAAGCTGGAACTGGCTCAATTCGCAGAATTAGAAGCCTTTGCACAATTTGCGTCTGATCTCGAGAAAGCGACTCAGAATCAATTGGCAAGAGGTCAACGATTGCGTGAATTGCTTAAACAATCCCAATCAGCTCCCCTCGCGGTGGAAGAACAGATAATGACTATTTATACCGGAACAAACGGTTATCTTGATTCATTAGAAATTGCACAAGTAAGGAAATTTCTTGTTGATTTACGGACTTACGTAAAAACTAACAAGCCTCAGTTCCAAGAAATTATATCTTCTACCAAGATGTTTACCGAGGAAGCGGAAGCCCTTTTGAAAGAAGCTATTCAGGAACAAATGGACCGGTTTCTACTTCAGGAATAAGCATAAAAAAGGATCACTTACTTTCTTTTATCTTAAATTTCTCTTAAAAATTAAGGGTCTCAAATTAACTCAAATTCAAGTTACTCGAAAAGTCTTTGGTGGTATCAAAATAAAAAAAAAAAAAAAAGATATATGGAAAAAATTTGCGTCCAATAGGATTTGAACCTATACCAAAGGTTTAGAAGACCTCTGTCCTATCCATTAGACAATGGACGCTTTTCATTCCGATTTTTTTCCTATTTTTACTTTCCCCACCTCTTCGCGAAAAAAAAAAAAAAGAATAGAAAGCGGGTAGCGGGAATCGAACCCGCATCGTTAGCTTGGAAGGCTAGGGGTTATAGTCGACGTCGATTCAGCATTTTGAACGTCTCTAATTCAAAACCGAACATGAAACTTTGGTTTCATTCGGCTCCTTTATGGATATGGATGTGAACAAAATTACAAAAAAAAAATTCTACCCATAACATCTATGTCAACTTTTGTCTGACTACTGATTGCTTTCTAGATGATCCCTCTAGAAGAGAGTAATTCTAACAATCTTTCTAGTTACTTCGTTCTCTATTTTTATTTGAGGCGGTCCTGAGGAAAGGGATTTTGTTTCCACCGAGCTAAAAAACCAGGTCGATGCCTCTAGTAAACCAGAGTCATCATTTAATAGCTATTTTGATTCAATTTTTGATTTGTAAAGCCAAAATTGAAGATTTAGTTACGATTAGAAACCTACTTTCTATCTTCATCCATGGATCCCTTACTCATACTGATTCAATACTGATTCAATTGGAACTATTAATCCAATTCCAAAATTATGTTTCGTAATTTCATAATCCAATTTCTCACTTTCTAAGTGATCCTTGGATACAAATCACGAGAATGTATAGGTTTTCTCGAATCCGTGATTGAGAGGTAAAGGAGTAAATCCTTTTTATTTTTGCAAATAAAGTTTTTGGTCGGAATACGAATCAAACCGAAAACAACGACCCTTTAACTATCAAAGGGGTAAAAAAACGAATCACACTTTTACCACTAAACTATACCCGCTACAATTCGATTATTGTATACAATTCGACCTTTTGTCGAACCGGAAAATGGGGTATAATAAGATGGGATCATCAAAAAATCATAAAATTTAAAGTATTGACCCCCCTTTCTTTTTCATTTTCGCGGATGGAAATAGTCCTCCTTCTTTTTTTGTTCGTGCTTAAATATTTCCTATTCACTTTTTTATATTTATAAATTTATATAATACTAAGCATTTTTGTTTTCAAATCAGATAAATGAAAAATCATCATTATTTTTCTGGAATTAGTTGGAACAAAAGAGGGCCCCGGCTGGGGGTACTGACCAGGCCAGGCCGTGTCAATAAGAAATAAGAAGGGTCTTTCGAACAAAATATGAAGGGGCCACTTTTTTTTTCTTTATATTGTTGGCACTTTTGGGCCCTTTTCTTTATTTATCGAAAATAAATTACTGATAAAAATTGATAAAAATTGTACATATCTATAGAATCGAGAAAGAAATACTCCTTATTTTATGTGTAATCTAACCTAATTTTCAATTAGGAGAGATGGCTAGTGGACTAAAGCGGCGGATTGCTAATCCGTTGTACGAGTTATTCGTACCGAGGGTTCGAATCCCTCTCTTTCCGCTTCCCTTGATGACTTTTTTCAAATTTGGCGCCTCCGTCTTCCCCTCCTAGTCCTATGTTTTTTCTAAAACAAAAAAGCACCAAAAAATCCAAGAGGGACCTTCAATTTTGTTCGGACCCGAGGCCTTTTCTTATTATCGCCCCGCCTGGCCGGTAACCCCCAGGCCTCATTTTGATCCAACAGATCCAAAAAAGGAAAATTCATTTATCTGATAAAAAAACAAGTGATGAATATATAAAATAAATAAAAAGAAAAAAGAAAATAATGACAAAAGAAGAAGGACATTACATCCGCGGAAAGAGAAGGGGGGTCAATACTTTAAATTTTATGATTTTTGATGATCCCATCTTATTATACCCCATTTTCCGGTTCGACAAAGGTCGAATTGTATACAATAATCGAATTGTAGCGGGTATAGTTTAGTGGTAAAAGTGTGATTCGTTTTTTTACCCCTTTGATAGTTAAAGGGTCGTTGTTTTCGGTTTGATTCGTATTCCGACCAAAAACTTTATTTGCAAAAATAAAAGGATTTACTCCTTTACCTCTCAATCACGGATTCGAGAAAACCTATACATTCTCGTGATTTGTATCCAAGGATCACTTAGAAAGTGAGAAATTGGATTATGAAATTACGAAACATAATTTTGGAATTGGATTAATAGTTCCAATTGAATCAGTATTGAATCAGTATGAGTAAAGGGATCCATGGATGAAGATAGAAAGTAGGTTTCTAATCGTAACTAAATCTTCAATTTTGGCTTTACAAATCAAAAATTGAATCAAAATAGCTATTAAATGATGACTCTGGTTTACTAGAGGCATCGACCTGGTTTTAGCTCGGTGGAAACAAAATCCCTTTCCTCAGGACCGCCTCAAATAAAAATAGAGAACGAAGTAACTAGAAAGATTGTTAGAATTACTCTCTTCTAGGGGGATCATCTAGAAAGCAATCAGTAGTCGGACAAAGTTGACATAGATGTTATGGGTAAATTTTTTTTTGTAATTTTGTTCACATCCATATCCATAAAGGAGCCGAATGAAACCAAAGTTTCATGTTCGGTTTTGAATTAGAGACGTTCAAAATGCTGAATCGACGTCGACTATAACCCGAGCCTTCCAAGCTAACGATGCGGGTTCGATTCCCGCTACCCGCTTTCTATTCTTTTTTTTTCAGCGAAGAGGGGGGAAAGTAAAAATACGAAAAAATCGGAATGAAAAGCGTCCATTGTCTAATGGATAGGACAGAGGTCTTCTAAACCTTTGGTATAGGTTCAAATCTATTGGACGCAAATTTTTCCATATATCCTTTTTTTTTTTTATTTTAAAACCCCCAAAAACCCTCTCCAGTAACAAATTTGAGTTAATTTGGGGGCCCTAATTTATTAAAAAAGGAATTTAAGATAAAAAAAAGGAAGTGATCCTTTTCCTTTTATGCTTATTCCTGAAGTAGAAACCGGTCCATTTGTTCCTGAATAGCTTCTTTCAAAAGGGCTTCCGCTTCCTCGGTAAACATCTTGGTAGAAGATATAATTTCTTGGAACTGAGGCTTGTTAGTTTTTACGTAAGTCCGTAAATCAACAAGAAATTTCCTTACTTGTGCAATTTCTAATGAATCAAGATAACCGTTTGTTCCGGTATAAATAGTCATTATCTGTTCTTCCACCGCGAGGGGCGATTGGGATTGTTTAAGCAATTCACGCAATCGTTGACCTCTTGCCAATTGATTCTGAGTCGCTTTCTCGAGATCGGACGCAAATTGTGCAAAGGCTTCTAATTCTGCGAATTGAGCCGGTTCCAGCTTTAATTTACCGGCTACCTTTTTCATGGCTTTAATTTGAGCTGCGGACCCCACCCTGAAACGGAGATGCCGACATTAATAGCGGGCCTAATTCCAGCATTGAATAGGTCGGCGGATAAGAATATTTGGCCATCGGTAATGGAAATTACATTAGTAGGAATATAAGCCGAAACATCTCCCGATTGAGTTTCAACTATTGGTAAGGCGGTCATACTTCCTTCACCTAAACTAGAACTTGATTTAGCGGCTCTTTCCAAAAGGCGTGAATGTAAATAAAAAACATCCCTGGATAAGCTTCGCGCCCAGGCGGTCTTCGTAATAAAAGAGACATTTGACGATAAGCCTGTGCTTGTTTTGAGGGATCATCATAAATGATTGAAGTGTGTCGTTCGCGATACATAAAATATTCGGCCAGAGCTGCTCCTGTATAAGGGCGAGATATTGTAATGTAGCAGGGAAATCCGCCATTTCGGCTACCACAATAGTGTATTCCATCGCCCCCCTTTCCTGTAAAGCAGTTACTACCTGAGCCACAGAAGATGCTTTTTGACCTATAGCTACATAAACACATATTACATTTTGACCTTGTTGATTGAGAACCGTATCCGTGGCTCGCGGTTTTACCGGTCTGTCTGTCCCCAATAATTAATTCTCGCTGGCCCCGCCCTATAGAATCATCGAATCAATAGCAATAAGTCCGGTTTGAAGAGGCTCGTATACGGAACGCCGCGAATTGCCCGGGGCAGGAGTTCAATTAATCGAGATTCAGAAGCTGATTCGCCCCTACCATCAATAGGTTTAGCTAGGGCGTTTATAACACGCCCTAAGTAGGCGTCACTCACTGGAATCTGAGCAATTCTTCCTGTTGCTTTTACCGAACTTCCTTCTTGTATCATCAAACCATCACCCATTAATACAACCCCAACATTATTTGATTCTAAATTCAAAGCAATACCTACCGTTCCCTCTTCAAATTCGACCAATTCTCCCGCCATTACTTCATCAAGACCATGAATACGAGCAATGCCGTCGCCTACTTGAAGTACGCTACCGGTATTTACAATCTTTACTTCTCTATTATATTGTTCAATCCGTTCCGAATAATATTACTAATTTCGTCAGCTCGAATGGTTACCATGGTATTTCTTAATTCTTTTTGAAAAAAAAAAAAAAAAAAAATAATGCCTACAGTACCAAAAGACTAATCGGTTATTTTTTCATTGATCCTAACATGCCAATATTGGCACTAATCATACGTAAATGTAACTCGTTATTTAAACAACTATTCAGGTTCCAAGGCTCCCCGTAGGCGTTGGAAAACCCGCTGTCGGCCGATTAATCGCCCTTTGTTGTTCAAATTGAATAGTTTCATTTTGTAATTTTCTAATTGTTCTAAAGTCTTAGAAGTTGAATTAATTAAATTCAACTTTTCTCGCTCTATCTCAGAGTATCCATTTACTCGAAACCGATCTGCTTCCATTTCCACTTTCCGTAAGCGAGCCCGGGCTTTTTCCAGCTGTTCAATGGCGCCTCCACGGAGTTCTTCTGAGTTTCGAATAGTATTCAAGATTCTCTGTTTTCGATTATCTAATAAATCGCTTAATGAAGTGGTTATCTTTCCATTTATTCCAAAGCTTCCTAATCCCTTCCCGAACCAAACATGAATCTTTCGACTCATTTGGCTCTCCTACTCAATTATTAGAGAAAAATTAGAATATCTTTTATAAATGTAATGAGCTACCTCTCTTCTTTGCTCTCTTCTTTGTTTGTTCATATTTTCATATCCCAAAAAATATATAAACTAATGCCAAATCAAAATATTCAGAGGACTCTTCTGACAAAAATATGTAATTGTCAACAAAGTTGTTTCTTTTTTTTTTTCTTCAAATCCAAAAAACTCTTCTTACTTCTGCATAGGTCGTCGTTCAGCATTGATAAAAGGGAAATACCCATTTTTACAATAACCATAAGGGTTCAAAACCTATGAATAGGTGTTCTCTATCCATAAAATATTGATTTTGAACCATCTCTATATTAACATGGGTGAGTACCGGGCTGCGTCTGGCTCAAACGGTGCTTTAACCTATTCATATTAATGGCCACCTTATTGGTTGATAAGAGTCAAAAAAATTACCAATGGATCGCGAAATGCTATGGTTCTTATCCATAATCTCTTAATTTATTCGGAAGTCATTCGTGAGATCGTGCACCTTTTTCGTAGTATAACGAAAGGTACGGCTGGTTGGACCCAGCATATTCTTGAAATAAACAACCCGCACACACTCCACTTTCCAAAAAGATCAATACAACAAGCACTACACTTAGATTTATTAGATTTGTTGAAAAATATCGGGGTAAACCCGAAACTCCCGGCGGATGGCCAATGGCCCGAAACGAAAGAATCGGTTACTTTTTCATACGATCTCCTATAGACTAAATAGATAGACTAAAAAATCGAATAGAGTTCTTTTTTGTATCCCTTCGCCCCTCTTTTTTTCCTATTTTATATTTTAAATAAAAAAGTATTTGATTTGTGAACTATCCCCCTTGTGTCAATCCTTTGGACTTGGACTCCGAAGGAAGGATGAAAGGGAATGGGTATACTAATCTCTCATCCACAAATCAAACCTTCCCACAGGTTTTTATTTTGTCAACGAATAAGTAATTGTAGGGGTGAAATCTTAATAGAGATTCGAAAAAGAAAGAATTGGTTCAAGGAAAAAAATGGGGTTTTTCATTTAAAAAAAAGGATTCGCAAACAAAGTGCTAATGCTACAACCGGTCCATAAATTGTTAAAGCTTCCATAAAAGCTAAACTAAGCAATAGAGTACCTCGTATTTTTCCCTCTGCCTCAGGCTGTCTGGCAATACCCTCTACAGCTTGACCTGCAGCGGTCCCTTGGCCAACTCCGGGTCCAATGAAGCAAGCCCTACAGCCAACCCAGCGGCAATAACGGAAGCGGCAGAAATCAGTGGATTCATGATAAGTTCCCTCGTCCAAAAAGAAATGGTTAATGTACAATCAACCAACGAATTATGACTTAATAATTCCGTCGCGAGCATTTCGAAGTAACTAAGAACTTCGAGTTAATTATGAAGTAATAGTATTAGTGAGTAATTCGAGCTATTTTTGGTTTCTGTTTCTATCCACAGAGTCTTTGTGAGTCCATACGACTTTCGATCTTCCATTTCTTGGTTCCGAACTCTTATTTTCGTCCACCCTTTTCTGAATTTCATCTGTTTATTTAGTCAATTCACAGTCCCAGGGAGACGGAAAGGGAAAGGCTTGTATTGGTATTAGAATCCCTGCCAAAATTCATAGGAGTCGGGTGGCAAATAAACTATCTCTTTAGTTCATATAGAATCAGTCAATATCTAATATCACATATACGTGTCTTTCTTCCATAACGTAAACCAAGCATTCATCTTAGATTCAATCGGATTGGAGAATCAATTATCAAAAATATCTGCAAGAGTTAGCTTATTTCTAAGCTTATAGCCATTCAATTACATGCCACACCCTCCCCCCAACCAACCCATTTTTATCAATTAGGTTTTTGTATAAATTCCTTTTTTTTATTAATTCTTTTATTTAGTTTATTTAATATTAATATTTAATCCACACGTCCTAAATACAGGCCTTCATATTGAATATTCAGATTGTTTTTTATTTGAATATTGATATTGAACAAGACTATTGAATAATGAGATAGAAATCGAATATTCGTTGAGGAGAGGTATGATAT